>VXAU01003159.1:1097750-1242624 GCA_013399695.1 Formicarius rufipectus
TGCGGCCAGGGATAGGTGTGTGCCCGGGCAGGGATAGGTGTGTGCCCGGGCAAGGAAAATTGTGTGCCTGGGCAGGGATAGGTCTGTGCCCGGACAGGGATAGGTGTTTGCCCGGACAGCGCCAACAGCCCTCCCGCCGACACAGCGCCCCTTCCTCCCGCGGGGAGCACACAAAACACACCTGGAGAGGAGCACTGCACACCCACCTGCGCCCCGGTGCAGTGAGCGGGGCCGCTGCACAGCCCTCGCCCTACGAGGCTGTGAAACACACACGCACCCCGACCTACCGAGGCAGTGGCACAAGACCTCGCACACACCTTGCCTCGCCGCACGGCGACCTGCAGGCATTCCCAATAGCTGCTCTACGGGACGCAACAATGCACAAAAGAAACGCATCAGCCCAGCGCAGCTAGAGCCCATGCCCTTCAATACGTGGTACAGCAAAGTCACACAACCTACACGATGAGATGTGAGGCTCGGCAGCACCCCCCAAACACTCACTACTTTGCAAAGTACCTCGTGGGTAGCCAAGTAGTGCTCCCTACATCTTACCTACCACTAGACCACATACAATATAGTGGAAAAACACAAGGCAACCCAACACCACTGCAATCACAACATCAATCTACACCAAGAGATGTACAACTGAAAATCATTGCAAAGCAAAGAAAAGGCAGTATACAAATACCTCTAAAACACAGCATAAAATACAGCAAAAGGGAACTATTGCTGTAGTAGAACTGCCCCACTAACCCATATTAGCATTCAAAAAGGCAGTCCAAGCCCTGTGCTGTATGAAGTAACCAAGTGACAGTGACAGAGATGTTGCAGTGGAAGTGGGCCAGAACAGCATAAGCTGGAGGTTAAAGTGAATTCTGAAGTTTTGGGATGAGATGGGATTAAAGCCACATAATATCCAGCAAGTGGAAAGTTCATCTTTGCTCCCTAGGAACAGGCACAGGTGGAGTGTGGGACTGCTGCAGTGGGAAACACTTCGTCCTTGCTTCTTCAAATCCGGACATGCCTGCCGCCAGCCCACAGCATTTCAGAGCAAATCACAGGGAAATAATCTATTAAACCATATGTAGAACTGCTTTCCCTGGGTATGTACATGTGTTTGCATGTGCAAGTGAACAAATGTGCATCCCATATGCTTTGAACCAGAGAAAAATTACTTTCTGTTTCCCTCCAGAGCGAAGAAGAAATGGAGAGGAACAGGAATGTTCTAGTGCTTCAGAAAACGCTGTGGGGAAGCTAGCACAGCTTGCAGGCCAGAAACATCTCTGGAGCAAGTAGGGCAGTGCTGGAGGCAACTGAGAGGTTCCCTGGAGTGAGCCCATGTGGCCATTTCGGACCCACTGCTGTGTCCCTGGCAGTTCAGCCCCAAACCAGCTCACCACTGGCTGCTCCCAATAGCAGAGCAGGGCCCGATGGCTTCTTGTGATTTAGCACCACTGTAAAGTATTCCTTATGGTAAGTACTTACTCCCAACTGCTGCAGGGACCAGTGTCGCCTAAAACAGGAGAAAAGAACTTCGGAGACAGTGTTAGTATAGCTAAAGTAGAGAGCTGGTCTTTAATGAAAGCACTTTCAGATGCCACAATGTGTAAGTGCACACCCAGTATAGTGTTCTTACAAGTATGTAACACTACTTAATTATCATATCTAATGGGTACATCCAACCCTAAAACCTTTTGCCCTTGGTACCACCTCAGAACTGCCTTGTTGGAGCCCCTCTAGAGGTTCTGGGTCATCTATTTGGCCTTGACTGCAGCAATATCTTCCAGGTGCATGCGTCCCAAACAAGATGTCCTTGCTGAAATCTTGTTTCTGGAAAAGGCGGTTTAACAGAATTTCAAGAATGTGACACAAACTGTGAGAAAGAGATTTAGAAACTGTTGGCTGGTACCTCAAGTGTGAGAAACTCTACAGCTATATTAAAATCTACAAATATATAAAAATCTGGAGGCACCACCAGAAAGTCAAATAAATTATGAAAATGATTCATTCACATGAAAAATAATCCAGGAGGAGAAAGAGGGAAGTCTTGGTATAACTCCTGGCAATTTTGTAAGCTGGGTTTGTAGGGAGGGAGCAGCAAGGGTACTGGGAGCAGGGAGCAGAAGCTCCTCACTCCTTTCTCTGCTTTTGAGAAATGGTGAGGGGAAGCGGTCCCACACTCCACATAGCAGCCTCAGAGCTGAATCAGCAAGAGCAGGAGGACTTCAAGGTGCTCCTCTAGTTCATCTGCTGAGATGCTGGTGGGAAGCCTCAGTTCCTTTGCTTATATGGTTTTGGCTACAGAGTACAAGGGAGTCTTCGGTTAATAATTGACTCTGAACATAAAGGCTTCTCTGTCTTTTTTGTCTCTCCCTTTCCCCCTCTCTATCTGTTTATAAGCAAGGTCTGACACACTCAGGGAAAAACGTGGTATGATTTTCTTTTTTCTGAAGTTCTGAAAAGTGCCGGTGAAAAGGTCTGTAACTGGACCTGAATGGAGCTTGTTGACAGAGAAAGTGTCTTGTGTTAGACCTATGATATGTCTGAAAAATTTAAAACAATGCAGTCCCCAGCACCATGCCTGAAGCATAAGCAGCACGTTTCAAAGTGTTTATGGTTAGACTGTAAGGACCTAGTGCTGTTCCAGAAAGAAAGAAAATAAAAGGTTTTCTTTAAATGTGTGTGCTTATTATCTTACAGAAACTGAGGTTGCATTTAATTATCACACATCAACAAGGGGGAGTGAGAAAAGGCTACAAAGGAATCACCAGTGTGTTTACTGTCTGACAGTGTTTGTTTGAAAGTTATGCATGGTATTGCTAATAAGACATGATTGTGTTCTGGGTGTATTACAAGTTTGTTTATGTTGAAACAGTCTGAAAGTCTTTGAAGCCATCTGGTAACAATTAACACCTACATATCATATAGTTACCTGTAACTATCTCTGGGATAGTCCTCACAACTTTCTGAAGCGAATCCCTTTCCTTTAGCAGAGAGCTGGCTGTGATATTTTTCTTCTCAGGGTGGGGAGCAGTGTTCCAAAAATCAGTTCCTCCAGTGCTGGTAACAGTGTGACAAGAAAAACTGTCCTACTGGCACAGCTAAGAAGCCAAGCATGGGAGGATCGAGAGTGTTAAACTTGAATTCAAGTAAGATACTTCTTAAGAAACTACTGTCTGAGTTGCAATAGGGTGAAAAAGAGCTGAAGGTAATTTTTACTTATCAGATCTCTACACCATTTGCTCCTGCATGAAATCATCAGGAATTATGACCAAAATATACTTTCCTGAAAATAAAAAATTACCCTGTGAACCTTTGAGAGCTGAAGGTTTTTAAAACTGTCTCATAATGAGGTGGTGCTTTTATTGTACTGTTGTGCATTTGGGAAGGGCTGCCTGCTTGGTTCTTTAACAGAAATCTAAACCATATTTCATTGTAAGGAGATCACCATACAGCTAATGCTGTAAGCAGCATAAACTGGTTTTGCCCCCCAGAGGAGGACTTGTGCTCCCTCCCGGCCCCAGCTGTTTGTTCCCATCCATTCCCTTTCGTGTGCCAGCACACACAGTTGTAAGTCCACGCAGAGATGCTGTGGAAATTAATTTTTTGCCAGATTAGCTTTCAGCCAAATCAGTTCTTCAGAAACCAGAAAATCAGGAGAAATCAGAACTCAGTTCTGCAATGGGGTTTAAAGCGTGTTCTGGCCCAAGAGAGGACATGGCACTGCAAGACAGCAGCCTTTTGCTTTATACCAGGTTACAGTACTTTGCAGGTAGCCTACTAATGAGTTTCAAATACAAATAAATATCCATGAGATAATATTCATAGCATGCATCATTCATATTTCAGTTCCATGGGAGAAGGTGAGCAGATTTAACAACTTACTGTCACTGAAGGGTACAACTCTTGCCTTCCTCCACTCCCATTATCCTTTGCCACCTGATGCTTCTTGGATATCTCTATGAGCCATTTCAGTGCATCAGTCCAGTAGAAAACTAACACAGAAAAAAAAAGGAAAGGATGGTTTTCTGCTTTGTTGGCAAGCTAAGGCCACTCAGTGTAGGTTCTGACACATCCCAGAGCAGACTAGAGGGTAAGGGCAGGGCCCGGCAGCAGGCAAGGGAATTGATGAGACCTCCGCTTTCATCAACCACTCTAAGTCCTTTGCCCAAATGACTGCCTTAGCTAATCTTCTGCACTTTTCATGTGGGTTTGTACTACATCTGACTGCTCTGGCATCCCCTCTGGCTTCTCTCCACATAGGCTGCAGGCTGTCAGCTCTGTATGCTCAGTTTCTGATCTCTGGAGCATCAGATAACTCTACAGCCACCACACAAGGTACCAACCAGGTATAAGCTCACTTTACAGCATCATCATCACTTACTCTTGATTAGCCCTCTACATGACAGCACAGGGCTTCCATCTCACCTGCCTTATTTCCAGGACTGCAGTGACTGACCTGGGTCACACTGGTCCTGCTGGGAGTTCCCTGCTGTGCAGATTCCATACCAGCAACGCAGCCCCACTGGCATCCCTGCCCTCCCTCCTGGCCGTGCCTTCCCACAGTGGTATTACATTAGCACAGTACTAACTAGAGGAGTAGAATTTAAAACTCCTGGATTCATATTTTTCTATGTTGAATGGCTCTTACACTCTCTGCTGTAATTGGAAATTGCAGTAAAAATAATCAGCACTTTGCTTTCATATCTATAAGGCTTTATCTAAAGATCCCAAAACAGTTAGCAAATGTCAGTGAAGATTTGCAAACATTGTGCCAGCAAACGTGGACTGGTTAAGCAACTTGCCTAAAAACACAAAGGAATTTTTCCTAGTTTTGCTGCTAACAAGACAACACAAGTTTTGACCTTTAGTTTTTGGCTCTGAGGAATGTCTCCTTCCTACACCATCACCCGTTAGGCATTTAACTATTTGACATCAGTGGCCAGGGTTGCCAAAGGAGATGCTCCTGGAGCACTATTGGCTCAGCCTGTTTTCTATCATTAATAAACCATGTAAGAGGAATGCAGGCACTCTGAGTTCAGCTACTTTTAAAAACTCTTAAAAGAGCCTTAAGATGTTGTTATTATTACAGGTATATTTTGTTCTGGGGCTTCAGATTAGAATGGATGTGGAATAAAGTTGAACCAGATGAAAAGAAAGTAAAAAAACTATAATTTAAATCAATCTCATAATCCCTGGAGATCTAGTTTGTGATTTTTCAAACTTTTTTTCTGTTAACACAGTAAAATATATTTGTTTGCAACTTACTGGATGTTGTTACCAGTAAACCCTTCAATTACTAGAGGCAAAAAGGGTCATAATTCCTGCTGTTTATATTTTGCATTTCTCCTAGCTTGGATAATGAAAATCAATAAAACCACTTTCACTGCCAAGTCTCAGTGGTACAATGTTGGTGAATGAAGGGAAAACAAACTAACAAACATTCTTGGGAACTGCAGTAGAATTTTTAAAATACAATATAAAAAAATCTGTTTACAATCTATACAAAAGTGGGTTCTTGCAAAAGTTTAATTTGAACCTAATTCAAAGTTGAAATAATAAATAAAGAAATTCTGAGACTTGCAAAGCAAGATGATTCCCAGTTTCTATCCATGATGTCACCCTTGGTTCACCTTGAAACTTCTTTCTACTCATATACCTATATTGATTTACCTCAACAAATACCTTTTTTTTAACATCTATGTTCTGTAAGGATCTGAAAGAAGAGTGTGCTTGGATATCCAGTGCTATACCCCCTGTGCTATCAAAATAAAAGTCGGGAAGCAGATGGGAGAAATCCACTTTCGTTACTCCAGGTGCACTTCGGATGAGGACAGATCCCTTGTCCCTGATGCCACTCCAGCTGAGTGAGGGAGGCTGGCAGAGCCCTCTGCCCAGCTGGGCACCCAGGCGGGCCGTGCTGACCTGGGCAGGAAGAACCTGTGCACCCTCCCGGGCCCTGCTGGCACCGCGCAGACCTGGCAATATGTGCACGCCCGTGAGTGCAGAGGAGCTGAACACCGAGGGCCAAACCCCACCCCGCAGTGTGCAAAAGGAATGTTTTGCTCGTCGGATAATGATTTGTTTACAGTTAATTAAGCATAAGAGCTGTTCATAACAAGCTCTGGTTACAGTGTGGGCAGGAGATGGCTCTGTCTAAATAGGACCAAAGGATATTAACATTCTTAAAAGTTTGGCAGGTGTAGAAATTGGTCCCTCAAAAAAACCAAAGGTATGTTCAGAGAAATCCAGGAGGGGAGGAAAATCTTAATAGAACCTTAGGGGACTTGTATGTATAAAAGTTACATGTTTAAAGCCTTCTTTAAAATAGTCCTCAGCCACGAAGCTGCATAAGCACTTTAGTGATACAATCGGTAGGACATACAGAAAGGGAGGGAAGAAAGCCTTTTGAAGCTAACTTAAAAGCATAGGTGGATATAATCCTAGATTTCTTTTGTATTTGTGCTCACATATCTAACAAAAAGATCTTACTTGCTGTTGTTTTCACTTCGACAACTAAATTCTACTTAACTTCCATCTCCACCTCATTTTGCATGAAAGGTGATTTTGTGGTCCATGACCAATACTAAGGTCCCTTTTATCACTTCATCAGTTTCATTCTTGTTCCATCTGTGATGAACCTTGTCCAGGATCAACAAGATTTTTCCCCAGGACAGCCAAGAAGGGAACGAAGTGCCTTTCTGATCCACAACAGCACAGAAAGACTCAGCTTTGTGGAAGACATGTCTTGTGTTAGGGAATATTATCGGGCAGTGAGATGGTAGAGAGCATGCCCAGCTCTGGACTCTCCCTGATTCCCAATAGTAAAGCTAAACTACAAAGTGGAGGCTTATTAACTCTGTGATAATGTCAGCTGTGTACTGTCTGTTGCCTGGCATTTGGTCTGAACCACTCTTCCATGATGGTCTTGCTCATCTCCAGGAAGCTCAATGCAAAAACAGGGTATATGGTAAACTGAGGTTATGCAGAAGCACATGGGCTGCCCTGGAAGTCAGTCAGGCTTAACTTTTTCTTCACAGGGATATTTGAGCAAAATTCTTTATCAGCAGGACATAAGGAGTTTTCCTCTTGAGCTAGAGAGGTAAACAAAGGTATTAGTCTTTTACTTATCAAGGAGATTCAGATTAAGATCCTGGGGTCTGTCAAATTAGTTCTGATAAAAAACATCATGTGTTTCATACGTCTTTTAGAGCCCATGTCCATGGGGTGTTCTCATGGCCCATGCCAGCTTTGCAGTGGTGATTTGCTCTCCCGATCTCGAGGCCAGACACTGTCACCCTTCCTCGGGGTGGTTTGTACCTGCTGCACAGCACAGATGCATTTGCTTACTGATCTGAGCAACGGGGATGTCACAGTGGCTCTCTGTTCTTCCCACCCTAAGGCTACTCCTGTAGCAATGCAATTTATGCATCTCTCCTTGCTCAAAGCTGTGCCTAAAGGCACAATATGGCCTTTGATTATCTGAGAGAAAAAAGGTGAGTTTTCAAGGACCACCACTGTTTTTTATTTAATAGTACGTAATTTCTAGATTCTCTTTACTTCTAGCCTTTAACACTGGTTTAATTTACATTGATATACATTATTTGGGGGGTTGGGAGGTGGTCTGCAGCCATTGTTTGTGGCTGCTAGTGGCAACTGTAATCTGGCCAGTACCTATAATTTTAATTAATATGTGATTTTTAAATATCTATTTCACCACAAAATCCATGAAAAGACCATTTCCATCACAGGTAAAGTGCAGGTTTTTAAAAAGATCCTCATCAGTTCTCAATTTTCTGTTTACTTTCTCTTGCCTTTTCCCTTTCTTCTTTCCAAGCTATTTTATACTGTCCAGTCAGATGAGCTACAGATGTTAGAATTTTTTACCCCTTCATTCCCCAAAGCTGAAGGATTTGCTCTAAACATGGAAAAGCTGTGGGTTCCCAGGACAGAGAAGCCTGGGGGGAACTCAAAGAGAGAGGAAATTTTGGTCTCTGAGATCACAAATCTATCTCTGTAGCAACACGGTAGGGAGGAGAGAGGACTCAGTGGAAGGAGATGCTGTGCCTGCTGCCGGCTGCATTACCTTCAGCCGCTGAGGGAGGAGGGTGGATAAGTGTCTGTTCCCCTCCCTTGACCACAAAGGATTTATTTAAAATGCATGCCATAAGGAGGATTAGAGCAGAGCCCCCCTTCTCTCCTTTGTTCAGGAGGAGGAAGGGAGCATAGCCCTTGGCTACTGCAGTCTGGGCTCTCCTGGTACCCACCGCCTAATTCTATTTGCCTTCCCTTCATAGTTTGCCATCACTATTGAAAAGGATTGCTTGATATTCCAAGAATGGCATTGTGCTTTGCAGGAGTATCGGAGTCTCCAGACTGTTCCATAAATTGTACTCTACTTATGCAGACAGTGCCTACAAAACTATCTGGGTCAGGCATGCAAAGCAGCCTGCCATTCCATTAATGTTTTACCGTGGACACTCACTCACATGATCCTTTTTCCAGATGGTCCCTAATCCTTATGCATATCCAAAATCCTCCAGCTATGATTTCTTGATCTCCTCAACAACAGATAATTTTCTGTAGTGTATGCAGTACATAGTGTGCTTTCTGCTCCTGCAACATTTTGCACTATTTCCCAACAACATTTCAAAATCTTCATTCTTTTCCATTGTATTCCAGCTTTCACACCTAAGGCAATAGCTGAACACCAGCGAGCCAAGCCAATGGCCTACCAGCCTGACTTAGAGTAACTGAAACACACCTTTCCTTCCAAGAAACAATTCATTTATGCAGATGCTTTCTCCAGCTGTTTCTGGAAAAATTCACTGAAGGGGAAGTCTAAGCAACAGCCATGTTCTCACTCCCTACCATTATAATCGGGTCTCCTGATTGAACCTGAACTTCCCATTCACCATTTTCCTCCTCATCCCTCCTCTACTTTTACCCCACTGTGGCACATCTACAACCCAAGCACTCCCTATCCTTTCATTACTAGGTATGGAAAGAGAGGCCTCCATGCATCTGCAGGGTTTTGAGCTGCCTCTGAACTGTGGGAATCTGCTTCCTCTGACTCCTGCTGGGCCCTGGCAACCAGCACAGACATGCCTTTCTGACTGCAGTGCTGTGTCCTGCCCTGAGCTCCTCACCCTTGCCTGGGCCCCAGTGGAGGTGGCAGCCGAGTATCTGTAGGATGAGCAATAAAGCAAGCACTGCTGAGGCGGCTGGTGCTCTGGGGGCTGGTTTTGGATAGAACACGGCCAGTAGGCAGAAGAAAGATTTTCCAGCCATCATATTCAGTATCTTGAATAACAGATTAATCTTCCTATTAAAAAAGAATCCTATCAATTATGAAAACTTACCCTTATTTTCTCTAGGGCTAGGATTTGGCCCTAAGCATGTACAACTATTCAGCATTCTGGATGCAAAGTGTATTTTGTTGTTATTTGTACAGTATCCAATATCCTGTCTTTTGTATTCTCACCTTCTTCCTCTTTCTTTCTAAGGTGCCAAATAAGATATTCTCCTAACAGGTGTATAATTATTTAGTTATTGCACTGTTTTATGATTGCATTGTTGGTAATTGCTCAATATTGCAAGTGATTTATTAGTAATTGCAGAGTCTTTCAGATCTATTTCAGTAAGAGAACAAATAGCAACTTGCATCAATAGACATCAAAGTCTTCAAAAGGGATTTTTCTTTAATGATCTTTTAAAAACTATCTTTCCTACTGCAACCCAGAGGGCCAATGTTTCTTTCTCTCTTTACACAATAACTTGAAGTTTCACTCCTGCCCTGCAGTGGAAAAATACATTAGATCAGTCTTTGAACAGGATTTTATTCTGCAGTCCAGCTATCACCCTCTTGTAGTTTCATCTGCATCTAATGGGATTTTGCTTTGGTGATATATATTCAGGCTGTGTAACTCCTCAGCCACTCAAATTCTTCTTAGGGCTTTTTGACAATAATTAAACTGCAAGTGGTTTTTAGATATTTCTGCCATTTAAACCTTCCCACATCGACTTCAGTGGGGATTCACATGTGGAACAGATGAGAATTCAACTACCCTCTCATTAATATATGCCTTCTGGTCACAGCTTGCCAACCTTTGTACAAAAACCCTCCGTCATTTTATCACACTCTTCCTCCTAAGGGATTTCTCAGCTTTCCACCAACTACAGCAACAAACTCAGGCTGCCGAAACTTGGCCGTGTGGCAAACTTGAAAAGATTTTCCAGCTCCTCTCAGAGTGCTTGGTGCTGTGCCCTGAGTTTCCTCAGGCTGCCACTTACTGCTGCTGCTTCTCCCTGCCACCAGTGCCTGCTGGGAACCCAGCTCTGCCTGTGCCCCGGGAGCACAGAGCCAGCAGGCAGGGCTAATTCCCTCTTCAGCTCAACAGTTTACATTCAGCCTCTCCTTGGTTGCATCCACCCCAAGCCCACCTCCCCTCTCCCAAGCCTTTCAGGGAGCTGGCAGCTGGTACACACAAGGCTGAAGAGGCCACCCAAATCAGCCTCATCCCTGAATAGCCATTCCCCTGTTTTATGGGAGGTATGAGGAATGGAGGGCCCCTGGGTAGTGTCCCATCACCAGGGCTACACTGGGCTTAGCACAGGGCTTGACTTAAATCTGCAACACAGACCCCTGGCTGTGCTGGGAAGAATGCTGTTTTGAAGGATCTGAGCTGGACAGAAGAAATGAACCCTTTATGGATGGCTGCACAGCAATACTGTATTTCTCCTGATTAGTAGGCGTGGTTGGCTTCAGAAAAGCAGGTAAGCACCGGGATGGACAAAAGAAGAGAAACCTCCACCATGTGTAGAAGGTACCTGAGGACTTTTTCTTACCTAAATAAAGAGTTCACTTTTCTAACCTCTTGGGCACTAGTCCATAATGTGACATCTATTTGTTGCTGCACATTCAGGGCTCTCTTGAGTTACTGCACCCTTAGGACTAGCAAGTACCTAATGCACCAGCTACATAGTCCCACAGCTGTAAATAAATCAATCCAAGACATAAATACTTCTACCAACAGCTTTTTCCCTTGTTCCAGTAACAAACTGATCTTTCCTGTGCTAGGGAAGAACATTATTTCCTATTGAAGTCATTGGCTTCAAATGGGAACTGTGTTTTTCACAGACTTTCCCAAAATTTTCTTTGCAGAGGTTTCCATGCTACCGACTCACCACGTGCCTGCCAGGGACAGTGCTGCCCCAAGTCAGCTTCTGCATGGCTTAAGGCAGCCAGCTCTGGTGTTGTGCACAGCACAGAAGTAATGGATCAAAATCAGTCACTTGCAAAGAAAGGTTAAAAAAAAAACAAAACAAAACAAACCCAGAAAACAGAAGAGTAATACTCTACCTCCACAAAGCAAATCTACTGTTCATTTTATAATGTTGCATTTGAAGCAAATAGGATTTTACCTTTGCTATCATTTATTTGTATAAGACAGAGGAATTGGAAATTTGGAGGTAAAGTGCAAATAATGCATTTGCTAACTATTTAGAAAACCAAAGAATTTTTTCAGAAAATAAAACAATATTGTATCTGTTTAGGAAATGTTAAGTATTTTCCAAGTGATGGATCTGTCTAAAAATCAGAACAACCTTTATGGTTCTAGTCACTGCAAAGCTAATGCTGGAGGGCATAATATTGATATTTAAAGTAAGATACACTGTTTAATAATAAATTATTTTCATCTGTAATTATTTTGTCCCAGTGTGTAGAGAGAGACATATTGCAGAGATCAATAAAGATCAAAAATACAATCTTATGCATGATTTAGTTTCATTTTATTGAAGCAGTAATTAAAGGACATGGCAATTTAAGCAAACATCATTTAGTGTTATCCACTGCTATCATGCTCCTTGGTTTCTCAACTTTAATCTCACATGGGAGGAGCCTGGTTTACAGAAACCTCAAAGCCATAGTTTGAGAGGCACAAGTGCATATTTACCACTTCCCCAAAGCAGCCAAATTTGGATTTACTTGTGGCTTCAAAATCTCGGTGATTTCTCCTGTGATGAGAACGTTACCCCCAAAAACTCTGCAGTTAAAGCCTACACACACAATCCTCTGTGCACGTATTTACAAACACAGAGGGGAAGTTTTCATACTGCCATTAAGAACAGCTTCTCGGCCCTCCAGAACTCTTATTAAATGGATGGCAAAGTGCTCTTTTTGCCCTCTGCTAGGCTTTGGGAATGAAATACACCCACTAATGCCACAAGGAAAAAAGCAAACAAACAAACAAACAAACACATGCTGATTTCTTTTGCTTGCTGTTTCAACAGCTCATTTGCATTTTTAAAAATAGATTATGATCTGGTCATGCTAATTTAGTTTGTACTTCGATTCATCATTAAATAACTTTGAACACCGAATAATTGTTATTACTACTATGACATAATGTTATTGGTGTTTTTAGATTCTATGCAATTAATGCAACAAAGCATGGAAATTCTTATTTTTTTACTGTAACCGGCCCATGAAATCTTCAAATCTTTAGTGTGTGTGTGTGTGTGTGTGTGTGTGTGATTTCTATAGTATGGATTTTTCACTATAATGTTAACAGTTTTT
Organism: Formicarius rufipectus; assembly: GCA_013399695.1. Classification (NCBI taxonomy): domain Eukaryota; kingdom Metazoa; phylum Chordata; class Aves; order Passeriformes; family Formicariidae; genus Formicarius; species Formicarius rufipectus. The sequence goes on from VXAU01003159.1 coordinate 1,110,331, forward strand.
CATCTGTTTCCAGAGTTTCCTGCAGCAGTTACAATTTTGGCCCTGAAGTTAATTTTATGGCCACTTCAAAGTCTGTTTCTGCAGGGTCTGGGTGCTTTTAGCAAGTGGCTGACCATCTGCCCACTCAGCAGAAGAATTAGGGCTTTTACAATGTACTGTGGAATCTGGAGTAATTTGAGGAGGAATTTTGCTGTTGTTTTGCAGTAGCTCCCAGGGAAGGCATCCCAGCATTGCCAGTGGGTAGTCACTGGTAGGAGCTGACAGAGGAGGGTGCAGTGCCTCCAAGAGTTGATGAGGTCTTGGCGTGGTCCTGCTGCCAGTCAGCGCCTCTGCACCCGGGTTTTGCATCAAAACTGCTCCTTCCAGCTGCAAAATTACCTTCTTGCCACTCTTCCCTTCAGTTTGTTTACCCAGTCCATGAAAGCAGAGTATGAGACAGGCTCTGGGACTCAGGCAGGCCAGATGTGAGGCAGTGCCACCTGCACCATCCGCATCCACAGCACGCAGCCACAGAGGTTTCGTTCGTGCCTGTCTGCCAACACCCTCTGCTGTCTCCTCAGCTCAGCTGAAATCACACAGCCTCAGCTCCCAGGCTGCCTCGGCAAAGCTCGTAATTAGAAACATCTTGGAGCTTCAGAGGCAGAGCCTCTGTTGCCATTTGGAGAGTGAGGGACACCCTGCAGTCAAGAGCGAGCTTCTCCGGCAGCCTCCAGCCAGCTGCGGGGCTCAGGTAACGATCCGCATTCATGTGAGTGTAGCAAGGACAGGAGGGAAGGAGATGAGGCACAGGCAGGGCTCTCTGCAGTCTCCCCCACAGGACCTTAAGGAGGCTGAGCTTGGTTTTGTTTGAACTTTTTCAAGCTGACAGCGAGAGATCAGCTTGGGAGAGACACAAAGAGTGGAAAATTCCAGCTCCGTTGTTTGCAGTTTTGTTCCAGTTGAGGCTGTTTGGGAGCACGGGATTCTTTTTTCACTGAAAATTTTGCAACTTCGGTTATAACAGCTGTTACCAGGCAACCAACATAAATGAGAACAGTTGGAGCCAATGAGACAGACAGTTTATTCGAGTTGCTTGGTATCCAAATACCATAATCATGAGAACAGCATTAAATGGATAAATAAAATAGCACAGGAGAGGCAAGGAGTTAGAGTGAGAAATGGGTAAAAAAAAGCAAACCTAACTGTGAGAAAACCAAAAGCTTGTGTGTAACAGCAGGAGCAGAAACAGGAGACTTGGAAAGGAGCAAAAAACCTTGGCAAGGAATAACAGCCCCGAGAAGATGCAAGGCCAGGCCATTATGGCACCCTGGTGCAACCATCCTTTGTCCCAGCTTTCTCTGCATTTCTTCTGATTTCCTGAGACAGGAGCACTACAAACATCTCCTGCTCTTCTGTGAGAAAGTTTACCTGGAGCGTATGGCAAGGCAATGGCTATTTTGAAGAAGCTGAAGCCTTGCCCTGCTATCACAACCCCTGTGGTACGTATTGCCCATTACCTGACGTTGAAGTAGCCACAACACTTCAGAGCCCCCCTCCAGTGTTTTCCTCAGGACTGAGATCTCATGTTGCCTGATGGCTGTGATGAGAATGGTGTAATGGGAGAAATACTTAAGGTCACAGCTGTGGAACAGACATATCGGAGACATACAATTTTGTATTTGTTACTTGGACAATGTGTCCTATTTTGGATGCCCACACTTCAAAAGGGCTGTTGAAAACTGTAGAGACTTTAGAAGAGAGCTCAGATGGAATTCTGCAAAACAAAACCTGTGTTGTGGTCAGAGACCACCTAAACTCATTATACTGAAGCGGCAGAACCACGGCGATCTAGCACCTCTGTGGTGAAGACATACAAGAGACAGATCTTTAATTGGGGTGGATGGAAGTATTAACAGGATCCAATGGGCAGAAGCTTCGTATCCTGCTACTTGTGAAATACCCATAAAATAAAATAACGATTTCTCCATTAAACTCCACCTCTCCCAATGGAATACATTACAGCAAAGTCAGCTTTGCGTAAGAAAGCCGTAGGTGTCGTATTAGGAGGTTTCTCATGCGGTGCCTCACCGTAGGGAGCGCACTTCAGAGACTGATGACATTATTTAATTATGCCAGTGTGTCACTGCGCGCTCCGAACTACCTGAACGGGTTGTTAATGCACTGGCGGCCGTGCGCGGGGAATGGCACGGCTCCGAGCACAGGCGCAACTGCAAACAAACATTTTTAGCAGTGGTAATGTGTAGGAAAAGGGTACTAATGAGCAGTGATTAAGCACGCAAAGCTTCAGAATGTAGTGATTAGAAATTTAGAAGCAATACATAAAAAGAGCAAAAAGAAACATTTGATAGTTTGGGTGTTGCAAAATGTGAAAGATAACTTCTCGGTGACATTTCTTTCAACAACTGAAACATGCTATGGAATGATTTTTCATTCCGGTATAGATTTTTCTAATTTATCTGATAATTTTGCAAGGAACCATGTTTTTTTCAGTCATTAAGATTTTTGAGGTAATCACATAATGCCAGTCAGAACACGTATGATCCTTTGAATTTTTTTGTTGACATTTTGAATTGACTCAGCTGGATTTGTAATACAGTGTTTTGAATAATTGAAAAACACTCACTTGTAGGTATTAAATCAGGCTACTCTCTTTTTAGAAAGAATTTCCAGATTAAGGGCTGACACACTAGAAGCGTTAACAGACTTCTTAGCACTTTTCCTCGTAGGATGCTCTGTTCTCAAGAGATCCTTGGGAAGAAGTACAAAGTCATACTGACACACATGGGTCTTTTCAGTCTGTGAAAGAAAGGTGCTACTACCAGTTCCATATCTTTATTGAAGTTACTACAGAAAATTGTGCCAAAAAAGTAGTACTGGTCAGCACTATGCAGTCTCAGGAGCTGTAACCTCATTGTTAAATTTTGAAATAATATTTCTATTCAGATATGTCCATTTTCATAGCAGGGAGTTCAGTGCTGTAATCACCTGCCCCATCTCTGCTCCCTTCAGATCCATTATAGCATTTAGAACAATGTCTTCTTTTATTACTTCTTGCATTTCTGGCAGAGGCAAAAGCTTATGAAACCACAGGGATAGCTTTGAAAATGAAGTATTCTGCGATTGATGGTACATAGTATTCCTGATCCAGTGGGCATATTTGAAATATTGTCAGGTTACTTTCTTTCCTTGAGTTAGTCACAGTTTTATGGTTGAAACCTCACAGCTAATGCAAACTTCTCTCTTGTTAACTGACAAGCTCAACTTAAGATAAAACTGCAAACAGGCAAAACGGAGTCTGACAATACTTAATACCATGCCTAGAGCCCAGCAGATGTAGTCAACTTATACAGAATCATTTCAGGTTTTTTTAAACAAATAAACTAGCAAGACCTGCAAGTATTAGGGCCAGAAACTTAAAACATATGTTTTTACTGTGCTGTAAAGGCTCAGAATCCAAAAGATCTTATTTATTTATTTATTTTTAATTTGAATTTTAGGACATTTTCCAATTCTTGGGATAATCTTGCTCAGCTTTAGAGTTGTAACACCCTTTTGCTTGGCTAGAGACTATCTGGCTTGCTTTTTTGGTTTGTTTCTTTTTTTCCTGATTGTTTGTTTTTGTTTTTGTTTCTTTTTTCCTTTTTTTTTTTTTTTAAATTTGTGCTCTTGTTTCAAAAGAATCATCATTTCAAGCACATCAGACGAAATCATGAGTTACTGTAGTAAGTGGTGATGTATAAATAAACCAATCTATTTATGCATGCCTAGATGACAGCTAAGGACTTTGCTGTGGAACAGTGGAAGAGAACAGCACCAGAAGAGTCCATTCACATCTACCTCCTCTGTGCAAATAGCTGGAACCAACCAGTGTCAAGCCATGGCTGTTCTTGTCCTTCTTCATCTTTGGTCCCAGATTAAGAGCCAGTGAGAGTCACTTCCCTTTCTCTGTACTGTAAATAAAACTCAGTTTGTCAGAAACGAAGCAAAACCTGTCACTCTTTTCCACCAACCCCGTGCAGAACTAGAAGTTCCCATTCCTGTGGGCAAGGACCCTCCCACCTCTGCTCTCGGGAACTCCCTTATCTCTCCTGCCTCAGCTTTAGATCCTGAGCCCAATCTCCCTACAGGCTTTGCTCTGGACAAGTTCCCATCAGCTTCAGCAATGGCATCAGCATCTGCACCGTTGTTACAAACCTCAGCAGCTCTGCTTTTTGAGGCCTCTTGACTTTGAGGCTAATTATTCCAAGTGTTTCCCCTCCATGGCAGGCTCCAACTTAGAAGGCAGAGAAACGCCGTGGCTCCGCCAGCCCCGCCTTACCGAGCTCAGCGCTGTCCGTTCAGGCTCTCTGTTCACCGCCTCATGACAGCAGGGAGAGCCAAGGCTGCGACCCCGCTGTGCCCGCTCTCACCTTGCCAGATGAACCGCATTTGTACGTGTTGTTTTCCTCTGTGTTTGCATACAAACGAGAGTCGAGCGCCTAAACCCGAGCCCAGCACGATTAGCATTTGTACAGGTTCAGTCCTCTCTCTGCTCCTGCCTGTGGGACTTGTGTCCAGGCTCTGGCAGAGCCTGCAAAGGGAGCAGCACACAGGTGAGAACGGCGGCTCACCTGCCTATTTCTACAGATGTGGGAATGGGATGCACATGTCCCAGGGTCACATTGGAGCTTCTGAGGAACAGCTAGGAATGTATCCCATGCCCAGGTGACACCCACAGGCTTAGTCAAAAGAACTTTCTTTGGTGTTCTTTCTGCTTTTTGGAGAATGTCATGAAAGTGCAGTGATCCTTTTCCAAATTCAGCCTTGGTTCTGCACCCTCTGGACTGTGATACATGGCTCTGAAAGGCTGACAGTGCTTGTCCTGCATTTCCCCAAAGATTAGAATGTCATCACTTGTGGTTAAAAGCATTGGGTACTTGTTGAATTACTTTTCTGATTTTATCTTTATGTTTTTTCAGGAGCTTAACATATTTCAAACATTAATCTTCTGTGCTGTCTTGAGGAAATGTGACCAGAAAATGCTTTGTCAGCTAAGGTTGTGCGAAAAATGCCAGGCACGACTTAATAAATAAACAAACAAACAAATAAATAAATAGGAATTTCACTCCCCCCCATCATACAAGTCTTATTTCCCATATATGTTTGATGAACCTGTCAGTTCAACCACAACACTTTACAGGCATTTAGCAGAAGCCATTCATTCTTACTGAACTATGGTAAATTTGTAAAGATATACACATGAAGCAGTTTCCAAAGAACCCTCAATATACAGGAATTCCCTTTCATGAGTGGAGAGCACTCCAGAAGGACCAATGGCATCAGTGGGTCCCCAGTGCCTTTGAAATCCAGACCCCACCATGCTGCTGACTCCCTGATATGGGCTCAGGCAGCCACTGCTCTGCAGAGCACCTCCAAGGGCAGTGCCATCCTGGAGACGGCTGGAGTGACAAGAGGATCACCCCACAGAGCAAAGACAGGAGGCAAAATGATGCCATGTATTAACTAAAACCACCCTGCAGCTCAGCAGTGTGGAGCTGCAGCACCAGCAACAGAGGAGTAAGCACCCAGAATATTTCACAGCTCGTATTTCTGGGACAGTAATCTCTTACAGGGGGACAGCAGAAGGTGAGGACTTGTTAAATTACCCCAGTACAAATGCTGTGCCTCAGCAGGAGTGACCCAGACTTGCATCTCGCTCCTACTGTGTTTAGTGCTTCATATATCAACAGAGATATTGACAGTTCCTAAATCCTTCACGCTGGGGACAGCAAACGTGAGGCATATGCTCAGCCAAGCAGAAAGAAGCAATCCTGAAGATTAACAGCCAAATCTGGCACTCCTTCAACGCCCATACTCTATCAAAAGCCCAATCAAAATCAATACAGTTTTTAAATGGGGACTCAATCATACTACTGCTCAGAGTAAAGGGGCAGCTTATTATCACAGTCCTGGAGCAGACTGCAGTTGCTGGAAAAGTCCTGGTGGCAGTGACTAGAGGTGTGAAGCTGATGCATGTCAAAGTCTTGTGCATGCACACTCAGCCAGTCCTACACTGATCTCCCTTTACTAGGGTACAGCCTCAATGCCACGAACCTATGTGCTTACAGGCTTGTCCTGAGGGACAGAATGCAGGAACCATCCCTTTTGACTGTCTTGGGTGTAAGATGTAAGACAGTTTGAAGTACTTGTACCAGCTGCGTTTGCTCATGCTCACAAACAAAAAGAGAGTGTGGAAATGCTTGGGTACAGCTTTTCCCACTATGCTGCTACCTGCGGTCCAGGAAAGTGATGATCAAGACTGATGGGGCTTTGTGTTTCCCAGTGTATCTCTGCAAAACACCATGTGACCTAGCTGCAATGAAGGAAATGCAGGATCAAGACCCTATTCCATACCCTATGCTTCACAGGTTATTTCCCACAAATTTCCTCAGGTGAGATGAATTTCCTCTGAAAGACTGTAACAAAATGCTCTATTTGAAGACCATGTTAATGCACGATGAATGGGGGTTAACATTGTACACCATTATTGCCACAGAAATGGTGACGGAAGCAGCATTTCAGTGGGAGAAGCAAAAGGGACTCATTGCAGAAGAAGCCCAGAAAAATCAGTGCAGTCAGCACAGGAGATCCTAGAAGAGCAGCTGCACCTAGTGGGAAGGGGAAAGCTAAGACTTTTTTTTCCAGAGATACACACCAGAACCTCACATCTCCACTCTATAACATCTGGATAAGAAACTGTTAATATAGTATCTAAAGTTTTGGGTTAGAGTAATATAATTCACCGGAGAATAGCTGGCTTGGGATATAATCCCTGTGATTTGAAATGCAATTGCAGGGGGCAATTTCCAATAAGAAAATTATTTGTGCAATTTTGTGAGTGTCATACTCAAACCTGAAGTAACCCAGGCAACGTCAGGTGTTAAGCCAAATGCAGAGGTGTTTTCACTTAAACTTTGACTCTGGGCACCTCCTGGAAAGAAAATATAGCCAGAAAGTCAACCATCTGCTAATGTGCACAGGTAGCTTTGAAAGTAAAATCAGAAGAAAGAGGTAGACACTAAACAGAGGAAATGTCAGAGAAGTGAGTAGCACAAGGCAGAGTGACACCCACCTCCTGAGAATGCATCTGTTTCCTCTCATGTGCAGGGTGTACATTCTTCTAGGAGGTTTGCAGTTCCCACATCCTGCTTTTATATGCTTTAATGTTTCAGCAGCTGAGTGACCCCACAGGCATCTCTGCCAACAATTACAAATTCCCTCCCTCCCTCCCTGCTAGGGACTCGTGTGTCTAGGACACCTGCTATTCCCAGGATTAAGGTGGAATCACTGGGCAAGTATCAGCTGTGATATAACTTTTCTTTCATGTTTAATGTCCCTGAAACCACAGTGCAGGCTTTGCCTCAACAATACAGTAAAAGCATAGGCATTCAGCATGTATAATTTAGAGGCTGAGGTTTTAGCCTCCAGGGCCTTGCTTAGCTGATGATAATCCACTTGACAGGGTGATTTTTTCCCTAAATGATTCAGCATATCACATCCCTTTTGTCCTGCTTATTCAAGGAGAAAATACCTAACTGAAACGAATAGCTTGTGGGGTGAGCCCAGAAAGGGTTTGGTTCCCTCACAAGGAAAGTGGCCATGCAGGGAGCATGCTGCCCTGCCAGAAGGCACTCTGCAGCTTATTCCATGCTTATTTTACCCAGCATGGCCACACCCTGCCTTTCTGTCAGGGCTGTGTCTGATCCTGTGGCCAGTTACAGCATTGCTGCCCTCTGCCCTGGCGAGCAAAGGTTGAGAGGTGCCTTCCCCAGCCCTGCTGCGGTGGTTTTACACGTGCGTGCATCGGGATGCAGGTGGAGCCTCAGGGATGAACCCCGTGGCTTTCAAGGTGGATGATGTAGGGACAGGCTGTGAGCAGCTGGAGGGGTTCATATGCACTATTGCCTGCTGTTCTACTGTGTCTAGAGAAGAAAGAACATAAAGCTGGCTCCAGGGCAGCAGGTGAGCCGCTCACAGTGGCCAAACTCAGCCCAGGAGCCTTGGATTTGTCCCTTTTATGGCAGTGCTTTTCTCACGTGCTTGACTTTCCTATGCCTTGGTGTCTGCACAGATTAAACCTTTAGCAAAACTAACATTTCAAGAAAAAACACATTCCTCCCTCCCTCTCCCTTCCCGAAAGACTTGTGCTGAGCAGGTTTAATTGTAAACGTAGGTGCCCCTGAGCGGGCTCATCCAGCACTGAGCCATTTGGAAGCCTGGGGCCCCCGGGAGCCCAACTTGGCTTTCTATTTTTGCAAACACTGGTTTCTAGGCTGTGTTTAATAATTTCTGTTAGATGTATCTCCACGGGTGACCCAGATTCATTCGGAAATCCTCTTTGTTTTAGATTGTTATGCACATATTTAAAGATGGGCTTAATGGCTTTCTCAGATCAGGGCCACATCAAAGAGTTTTGTTCCTGAAGAAGGAATGATTGCCTGCATTTGAAGTAGCTGTGCACATCACACAAAGCTTGTCATCGTGGTGCAGATTCATCTAGGGATTCTCTTGGTTGCTGCTTAGCCACTTAAAATGCACATCTGACGTAGACACCGTTTTTTTTTTTTTCACTTTTGAAAATCCCTGTTAGAGCAAGCATGCCACTTTGAAGGCTTCAGCCTGCCTCATGTGATGCCTCAGATGAAGGGACCACACAGCATCCCCTTTGCATGGCAGCTTGCTCCTCACCATCACAGAGTCCCCAGCTTCGTCATGTTTCCTACAGCATTAGATGACTGTGCCAGACTGGAGTGTCAGGTACAAGAACTGGAGGAGGGATAGCTGTGTGCTGTTGTCTTACTGTAAATGTAAAGTTGAATCTGGATATTCTACATTCAGTTTACTCTTTTAACTAAATGGATGGTACTTCTTCTCAGCTCTTATTCCTTCTATTTTCTGTTCTATGGTAGACTTGTTACACAGTGATACCACTGTGCTCCAACTTCTTTCCCTTCATACTATATTTCAGTGAGACTTCTTACCTGGCCTTATGCCATTTCTTAACTGTCTCAAGGTGTGAGTAGAAGACTTTACACGTTCCCTAAAACAGTACATGTGAAAATCTAAACAGCTAATATTCATGCCAAAATAGTGCTATACCCACTGCTCATCTTTCCAAGGGTGCACTAAGATAGCTACCAGATATACACTGGTGTGACAATTGGCTGCAGGGTGTGTTTTGGCAAAAAGGGTGATCTGTTAGTCAGATTGAGAAAGGAGCAGCACAGAATATCTTTACAATTCTGCTAATGAATTGGAACATAGCTGAAAGTGTCACTTCACCTTCACAATCTCCATGTATTATTATTTTAGAACTCAACATAAACTATGCCATAAATAATACCTGATGGGAGAAGAGGAAGAGAGCGGAGAATCGGGATGAGGAAAGGATGCGGTTTTATTCTCCTTTTCCCAAAGTGAGGCAAATGATGCAGAATGTATTCCTTTCTTTGCCAGAAAAGCTTGGACACCACAAGTCCCACATCCCAAGGAAGGAACTGCCATTGGAGACGACCATTTGTTGGCATAGTCCTTTTTCCAGTGCTGTTTTTATTCCATTCAGCAGAACAAATACTGGTTGGGGCAAGACCCAGGCACGTGCTGTAACTGAACGCCTGTGGAGTCCTCCTCTACATGAAATGCTTCAGCAATCCCAAGTACAAAGTACAACTGCAATCCCACGAGAAGGGACTGAGTTCATGTTCCAAGTGCTTAGAGACCAGTTAGAAAACACACCTAAAAGAGGTTTCTGCTTAAAATTTACCAGTTGTGAGAGAGATTTGAACCAATCTCTTGACATTCAGAGGAGGGTCCTTATGCACTGAGCTACTGAACAAGAGAAGAATAACAACATCTTTGCATCCTCCAGCAGTTTTCTGAAATTCAGTTTTTGTCTCCTCTTTTTACAGATTTTTTTTTTTTCCTTTAAAAATTGAACTCCAAGAAATTTTGGGGAACAGAAAAAAGTAATTTTGTTAAGCAGGTCAATAACTGATCTAAACCAACTACTAAAAATGGATGCAAATTTTTTTAAAAAATCAATTATTCATGTGGGCCCAATCATGAAGACATTTGATGAACTCATCATTTTCTACAGTTACAGTGTTCCAATAAATTTGCAGGTGCAAATTTAACTGTGTAAATCAGCATCCTGATTCTTTGCCATGGCTACAGTTACTGCGAATGCTGTAACTTCTTTGGAAAATTGGATTAGATTCAGGGACTAAAATAGGGGAATGCAAGTATATAGCTAAGCCTGAAAATATTAGCCTACAGGAATAAACTCTGTATTTGTGTGTCTCTTCTCACAGTTATTTAAAATAAAATTGTCTTTCCATGTACATCTTTTGGCTAACTGGGAATATTCCCCAGTCAGAGCCTGGGGGTAATGTGTGGAGAGGGAGGAATGACTGTGTTATAGCTATCCTTATGAGTCTTGGGTTCAAAACCACAATCACTTACACTTATCAATGCCAAGAAGCTTACAAAAGATACTTGAGATTGTAACAATTCACTGCAAAATTGGAAACACATTCATTTGACTCCACCCCACAAGAAGATACTCAAATAAAAACTTCAAATGAAAAAGCATTGGAAAATGTGATGCACAGCTTCTTGCTATCCACCCTCAACCCACCTACCCTCAAATATTTAACCCAGGCAAAACTGTAAGTGATTCATTCTGTTTTATCTGTGGGAAGGTCTTAAATTTAGACTGCAAAGTGAGTCTGTAAGGTTGTTCCTAAATAAACTATGGCACTGTATTGAAATGAGCAGCACAAGCATAAAGCTAGATGAACTCAGTGTAGAATAACAGCAAATGATTCTTTAATAATTCTCTCCAAAATGCTGGAGTCAGGTAACAGTTTATACTAATCTGTGAGTTTGGGATAATTTAATAATATTACTCCTATTTTTACTTCAAAGAGAGCACAGAAAAAAGAAAATAGTTTTATTTTGTTAAATCACAGTTATTTTTCTTTAATTTACATGAACCTCCTCATTCTATGAAGAAAATTTCAGTTAATATCATTCCCAAATTGTGACTTATAAATCAGGATCTATTCCTGAGAGCAAGACCTAACACAATAATGTCTCTTTTCACCTAGAGGCATTCCTTCTCAGTTTTAATAACACAAGAAGGAATGACTACACAGCTATGGAGCAAGGAAAGAAATCTTATTGTACATATGAAAACAGACAAAAGATACTTTAAGAAAAAACTAGTTAAAATGAAAATCTCATATTATTTTCTACCATTTCACAAAATATGCCTTTAGCTGGACTGTGGAATAAAATAAAATGAGTCTTATTTTCATTATTATACACCTTTCCATCTCAGGAACTCATAAGGAAGTTCAGCAGTGACACAGTATCTTGGTGGCATTGGTAAGGATTACTGTTCCCAAGAGGCAGAGGGTCATCTTGAGAACCAACCTGGGGCAAAGCCACTGAAATGGCCATGTCATCATAGAATCACAGAAGGGTTTGGCCTGGAAGGGACCTTAAAGACCATCTAGTTCTAACCCCCTCCCATGGCAGGGGCAGAGACACCTTTCAGTAGATCAGGTTGCTCAGAGCTCCATCCAACTTGGCATTGAACACTTCCAGGGATGGTGTAGGCTCAGCTTCTCTGGGCAACCTGTGCCAGTGTCTTACCATGCCCGCAGTGAAGAATTTCTTCCTGATATCTTATCTAAATCTCTCCTCTTTCAGTTTGAAGCCCTTGTTCTATCAATATATACCCTTGTAAAAATTCCCTCTCACCCCCTTCAGGTACTGGAAGGTGCTATAAGGTCTCCCTGGAGCCTTCCCTTCTCCAGGCTAAACAGCCCCAACACTTTCAGCCTGTCGTGATAGGAATGGTTCTCCAGCCCTCTCATCATCCTTATGTCCCTCCTCTGGACTTTCTCCAACAGGTTCATGTCCTCATGTTGGAAGCCCCAAAGCTGCATGCAGTACTCCAGGTTAGGCTATTTTTGCAGCAGTTTTGTTTAAGGTTTTAACCTCTTAACTGTAATTTACTATTTTTGCAAGAATTGAAAGATACCTATTGATCACTTCTTTCCAGTCTTCTTGTTAAAAAACTCCAGTTCCAATAATGCATATGGGCAGATCCATGTTAGGGCAAATCCCTTTTCCCCCTGCAGCCTGTGACAGCTGCTGACTCTCGAGGCCAGCCCTAGCCCCAGATGTGTGGACACATGGCCAGGGGAAGGGTGCTCTGCTCTGGGACATGTAGCTTTAGAGGAAAACCCCTACACGAGGACAGAGAGGGAGGGTGGGTCAGTGAGGCAAACTGAGGGCAACGCTCAGGGTGTGGCAAATCCTTTGGAGACAAACTGCTCCTCTATGTCATGGGTCATCAGGGCTCTCAGAGGAGTTCTTCAGTGTCCACAGGATTTTTGCTTCAGAAGGCAGGAATTTACTCTAATTCACAGCCCTGTTTTATTTTCAATGCCCTGAAAAGAAATTGTAGACAGTCACACAGGCCCAGAAGACTCCAACAAATACCTAATCTGACTTCCCACACAATCAAACCATTCTGGCTGTGGTTATCCTCTGCCAGCAAAACAGTGCAACTTTCATAACAAGATCTATATAGTGCTTTTCTTTCAACAGAGCCTTAAGGCAGACAGATTATGGACGTAGGCCTCAGAAATCTCTATGAGGTAGTTCTTACTTAAGAAAAAGGTAAAGAAAAAATGCTACCTGGCAGATCAGCACTTTGTCACTATTCATTATTAAACGAGGCAGGAACAGAAAAGATCTAAATTGTCAAATCAGTCTACTCCAGTCCCTGTCAGACACTTTATGGATTCCTTGCACTTTGGCAACCCTTGTATGGCCTGTTATGCTAATAGATTTAATTGAATTCTATCAGTGGCGATGCTAACGGAGCGCTTACTGTGCACAATTGAGTTACCATGCTCTGCCAGTCTTTCAGATGTAACCAGATATTGTATGTTTTCCTGTTGTTCCCATCAGTAAACTTTAGGTTATCCATCAGTGGCAAACCAGATAGGCCTTTAATGTATTCTGTGTGGAATCAGATGTTTCTATTTCCTACTAGCCTTGAAGTGACCCTGTGGTCCATGGCAGGCTGGCTGCAGCCCACTCCAGGGAGCATTCTGTCATCTAATAACACCCAGCACACAAAATACCAAGCTGAAGTGCTGCTGGTGTTCAGCCAACTGCTTTCCACTTACTGCAGAAACAGGTCAAGTAACATCTCTCTGGGTGTGCCAGTTCATTGCCTTTCTCTTCCCTCTACTTGTGGACACTGTGTGGGCACAACATGCCTGATACAAAGGACCCTCTTCTGTCTGTAAGACCCTTCACTGACTAACCTACACTCCCTGCACCTCTCAGATGTGTTCCAGGCCCAGATTCATCCCTCTCAGGTGAGGAAATAGGGTGAGCATATCTCTTGCATTGACTCAGAGCAGGGACCCAAGCTGCCTTTCACAGTTTGCACTATGGACATGGGCTGGGCTGGGCGTGCTGCCCACCAGCTGGGGCTTGCTTTCCTTGTGGGCACTGACCAAGTGTATGGGAGTTATTCTGGGTTCACTGCAGCAGAACATGGTCTGGCATCCAGCATATTTGGGTTTATGTTGCAAACAAGACACCTACATGTCATAAACCAGCAATTAAAATGTTAGCACCAGGAAGTCAGTGTTGTTTCTTAAGCCACGGTCACCTTTGCCAGATTTCAGATTCAGGCCTGGTTTTGAAAAGCTCGGCTTTCATTTTCTTGAAACCTTAGAGTGCTGCAGAGCAGAAACAAACAAACAAAAAAAGTCCCTCAAACCTATAAAAATAATGAAACTAGAGATGGGGGCATATTTTACAGCACATTGAACCATGAGCAAATAGTGTAAATTAGGGAAAAATAAAAGACTATAGAGTGCTTATACAGCCAAACCAATGTTTTCCTCGAATCTGAAAAAAATCTGCCTAATAATAAATGACAACTTCCATCCCACAGCAAAGCAATAATTTAAAACTAAATTTACATTGTAATTAGCCTTTCAAAAATGCAAAGAACTTCAATATAGATGTCCATTAATAATCTTACTGCTGTCAGGAAGCCTTTTCCACCCACGCATGCCACTTAATTAAACTCAGAGTTCCTTATTCATACAAACAGACGGTTATGAAGAACAGGTGGTTCCTAATTTGAAGATAATGGATAAGTGGATCTCAGTATAACTTCAGAGCCTCAGATTATCTCATTTAATGCTTTACTTATACCTTTGAAAATTTTACTTTAAGCTCAGTTTTGTTTTTCTCTTACAACCATGACGTAGCATGTCTGTAACAGAATATGGTCCATGTTTGTCTTTGAATAAAATGACACAGATCACTTTCAAAGCCCATAAAACTGCTTAAAATGAGGTCACTAGTTAACTCAACCTGTAACATGCTGCATTTTTTATGTGGCCACAGGACTGTTGTTCGCTCACACACGTATGGTAGATAGGTGCTTGGACATTTTGAAAGTGTTAAACATTTCTAACTCCTCTCCAGGCTTAAGAAATTTCATTTTCCAAAGACAGACTTGCTAGGATTGCCTTCTCAGCAACGAGCCTCAAAAACGTCTTTGAGGTGGATCTAAAGAAAAGACTTGAGAACAGTTTCCTACCCTTACATGGCCGGGATAACTTCTTCCCACACACACTGGCCATTTGCAAGACAAACTCCAGTTCCATCAAAAGCCTCTGTGCTGCAGGTGATAAGAATAGTGATGGGAAGGCTGGTGTACAACCAGGGTCTCTAAGGCTGCTTGCAGCTGGAAAGTTCCCTGCTGGTCTGCAGGATATTGAGAGCATCCTCAAAAGAATCAGTAAAACTTCAGCTGGCTGGTGGGAGAGCTTTGTAATGTCAGTGGAGTAGTGAGGGGAAGAGAGTGGTCTGAAGAGAACAGATGTAGCCAAGAAACAAAGAAGTCCATAGGTTCTGTGCTGGGTTGCCAGACCTGCACTCAGCCAGCCCTCTGCTCTCCAGGGGTACCCAGGTGGTGGGAAAAAACCCATACAGCACACTCAGGGTTGTTCCCCACGTTTTGAGGGTTTCCCTGTATGTTACCAGCATGTTGTGTGAAGGCAAACAGCAAAGCTCAGGCCTTGGGCTGTGCAAGTGCTGCTGAACTGGCTCTGGACAGAGTCACTGAGGATGCCCCTTAATTAATTACTATTCAGTCTAATTAATTAACCACATGCCAGGTTGTCTGCGGGTTGATAATGTTCACAGGCTGCACAGTATTTATGGGGACTTCTTTGCCTGGCAGTATATATCGAGAGAGAGCACTGAAACCTGGGGGAATAGTCTAGATTGGAGGGAGTTTTTACTGCCACCTGCAAATTTTAAAGCACTTTATATGGGGTTTCACAATCCTCCGCTGACAGCATGAAATGCTCTAAGAAAGCAAGGCAGGGAAGAGTTGTGTCTGAGACTCAGGTCTTCAGACACCCAATTTATTTGAAAAAAATAACTCCGCTTAAGCTGAGACTTTTTTGTTGTGGAGAATTATTTGAAAATTTGTAGTGCTGCAGAAGGTCAAGTTGCATCTCTGTACACGATGATGACAATAATAACTTCTAAACTCTTTGCATAGGATTTGGAGGTTCCCTTGGAAGGCCCAAAAATGAAGGGGATAAAGGCTGAGTGAACTAGCTCCCAGACAGCACCCAGAAAGGCATCACATTTGGCATTTCAGCTGTGCAAACTGCAGTGATTAATTCAAAACAATGAAGCATTTAAAGAGAGACACTATGTATAGCAGAAACAAATGAGTCTTTTATACCCGATTCTAACAGCTATTTAAAAAGAAAATATAATCACAGTATAATCAATGGAGTGAGTAATATTTACTGGTTGAGTGATGAATGGCTCTCTCTGGAAGAAAGAATATTTTTATGTATGACTTCTGACAGCTAAGGTAGCTGTAAGATGCAGTCTGAAATAAACAGCCATTTTATTTTAAGGAAGCGAATGATTCAAGTAGTGTAGGCAAAGACACAGTAACTCACACCTCCACTAACAGTTGACTCACTAGCCTACTGTTTCACCTGTTAAACCCTGTTCTACCTCCCACTGCTAGTGGGACAACTTTTATTTTTCAGTAAAACTTTATTACTAGTTTGCTTTTAAGTAAAAAGGCCATGGATGCTAAAGTGTGGTGTTACAGGTTAGTGCCCATCAGCCCTGTGCTCAGTGGCACTGCTTTGCAAGCCTGGCAAGGCTGGTGTCCTCCAGCAGGGCCAGGGCACACGTCTCACCATGCCTGAGGTGTAGCAAGTGCAGGCAAAGGTGCCATTATTCATCTGTGTGCCAAAGACAGCTCCACAAGAGTGGCTGATTTTTATGTGATGTGGCTATCCCTTATTTTCATCTATTCAGAGGAATATTCAGATTAAACGTTTTGTCGGTTTGAATTTCAGGGTGAGCAATCAAATAGCTGTGTCTTGAGCAAGTGGAGAACAGACATACCATAGGAACCACACACACACGTGTGTGCAATATATCTAAGTTAAATGAAAGGTTGTTGGAAGTTTTTGAGGCTGGTTTTTGGATTTTTTTTTTTCTAAGACTGTACTCAGAGGTATTTTTTCTACTTATTTATTCTACAGGCCTCTTGAAACACACACCACCTGTTTCATGTTAAGGATAAGGACTCATGAAAAGAGTCCTGTGTTTAGTCTGTGGCCTACACTATATTTCTATATCATCCATATTTTTAAAAATTCAAATAATCCTCATATTATACAGCACTCAGAAGACAGATAAAAATGTAACAGTTAATGCTAGTAGGGCAGATGTTGTGTATTGAAACTCCACCATCAAACTATAAGCATATGGTAAAGGCATCAAGAGCAGATTGTCTCCTTATTTTAAATTAGCTGTATGCCCATCAGGTGATCTCTGTTCTCTGTTCCTTTACTCCTACCCACACTGCTCTCTTGCTCCTAATAGTCAGCCCCCTGTTTTTCTCAGTTTTGCTCCTGCTTGTGTAGCCATACAACACAATAAGGCTAGCTGGAAAGCTTCAATTCAGTTAAGCAGAAATAAGAAAAATCAAATGAGAGGTTTGGGTTTGCAAGATTGCTTTAACCCGTTGTGGTGTTTGTGGATAAGAAGTGTCTATTTCTATCACTCTCCTCTTTCTAAACAGATCTTCATCATTCCTCTGGAGTGCAGAATCCTTATGTTCAGGCCCATGCTTTACAACTTCGGTACAGACAGTAAGTAATTTATCTCAGGAAGTGAAGAGTTCAAAATCGGCAAGAGTGGAAAATACATGTATTTGTTTTTCTTTTTGTCCAGGTCTTCAAACAATGTTACAAAAGCCTCAAAGAAAAGTTCATGCACTCAGAAGTTCATCTGCCCTCTTCCCACCAGCATATTGGTTTATCTAGAGG
Organism: Formicarius rufipectus; assembly: GCA_013399695.1. NCBI lineage: Eukaryota > Metazoa > Chordata > Aves > Passeriformes > Formicariidae > Formicarius > Formicarius rufipectus. Next base: position 1,127,793 of record VXAU01003159.1, read on the forward strand.
AAGAGAGCACCTCCCTGAAAGCCTTCTCACTCAAATAGCCAGTATCTCCTGAGCTTCTGGCATGACAACCCTAATCTCCCCCACATACAATTTACTACTTTGCTGACTTTGACCCTGTGGAACACAAACTATGAGGTCTCCTTGCTCTCCTGTTCTTACATTCCTATTGACTCTTCCTTCTCATTGTGTCTTTATATATATGTCTTCCTAAGGGCTATGCGCCACAGCCCATCAAATGTCTGACTTGATGCTTAAACACTACCCTGAACAGAAATGCTGTCCTGAGTAGGGGCCTCATTTTGGAACAGCCCCAATTTCTAGTCCAATGGGCTCGTTTCTTTCCTTCAGAGTCCTCTTTCATCTAAGTGCTCATTTCATGAAGCTTTCTGCAATCAATTTCCTCCTCAATGTCATTTCCACTTCCCCCTTTATTTAAACTATTGCCCTCTTTTTTTGCTTCTGTCAGATTTAGAATGTAAGCACTGTGACCAACTCTGCATGCCTTGATGGCACTAATAATGTATCATTATATATAATGATGTAATCAGAAAAAGTTCAAGAGGCAGTTCAAACATGGGGAGGCTGGAGCTAGACCATCTTCAGACATGTAGAGCCTGCCATACAATTTGAGATAAAAGGAAAATATGTAAATAAACAGTTAAACTATGTAGGTGAAAAGCAAGGGGAAAGCCATGATATTAATTTTGTATTAACGCCATATATATTGTGGGAAGAGAAAAGGGAAAGTGGATCTGAAGTTTCCAATTCCTCCAAATAGTGTTATATCACTGAAGATTTTGCATGAGACTATTGCATAATGGGAAAAGCTTGTGCTTGCAGGTCACATTCCAGCAGCAGCCAGGAAGAAAGGCACATTGTGTGGCTTTACCTTCTCTTGCTGGACTCCCTGTTAGTATTTTAGGAGGGCACAATTACAGGCATACAATTTTCATAGATTTTTGAAAAATGCCCCCATTGATTAGATTTCACAAACTGCCCGGAAAAGGAACTCCAGAATTAATGGCAGGCCAACATAGTCTATATTAGTTTGTTCACAAAAGCTCTCTGAAACTGTCAGCATGTGGACCCCATGGCTGTAGGATACACTGTCAGTTTCTTAGAAAGATGGAGGAACATCGCCAATTCCTTTTTCTCTGTCAAACATTTCATTTATTATTGAGCCTGTTTGCAAGTTAACATCTCTCTCCTGTGCCAGCACTACTGCAACAATAACCATTTTTGCATTTCATTTGCCAGCTAAGTTTGTGCTATCCTTGCTCTAGTACAAAGAAGAAGGTCATGGCAGTATGCATGTAATGAATGAGCATAATTAGTGAGATGTCTCAGCAGGCTGGTGAGGTGGCAGCACACTAAATTGCTACACAAAACGTAAAGCTGAATGACTCCCACACCTGGAGTTGGTGATAAATATGCTTGACGATACAGTTGCTGGTCTCTTAACATGCCAGTTTGAGTTCACTTAGCTATGGATTGGAAGCTGGGAGAAGCCATGTAAGTGCCCTTCACCCTGCACCCTTAGGCTCCCACTCAGGTGCCTGTAGGCAGAGTTCCCCAAGCAATGGCAGGAGCCTGTAAGGATGTCAGTGACCCCTCAGGCTTTGTTTCCTTTCCCTGTAGTAGACTTGGGAGAGTGAAACAGATGCTGTATCTTCTGAAATTCCACCTTATTGGCAGCTGAGGACAGATGTGCTTTTGCTGGTGATTCAAGGTAAGAGGCTGAGGGAGCAGTAGCAGCCTGGGAACACTTCACACTGCCAAACTTGCCTCATAGGCAGTGGGCTTCGAGTGGGACAAATGACTTGGAGAACAACCACCTTGCCCTCCAGAGGCAGGTGTACCAGAGACCCTGTGTTGCTAGTGATACTGAAAAGCAGAGGGGTACAAAACAAAGACAAATAAGAACAGAAAAGGTACTCCTCTGCTAGCATAAATCCTGCTAGCAAAGGGAAAGAACCTTCTGCTGCACTTGTGAACATTTCTGGGATCTGTACCATGCAATGCTACTGCCTGCTTCGTGACTGTGCCTCCTGCACCCATGACTGCTGCACAAGAGGAGATTGGCCTAACTAAAAAAAAGTAAAAATGAAAAACTGGACAGATGCTTAGCAACATGAGAACTGGCAAAACAGACACTGGGATTGCTTCATTCTTCTTAAAGACAAAACAGCTGAAATGAAACCAAAGCCTGGGTATCTGTATTTACAGGGTGGGACTGCAGCTCAGCCATTGCAGGTAATTCAGCAGGTGAGGGGGGGGGGATGTTCTTATGGTTTTAGTGCTGTCCATCTTGGACAGCTTATTCTGGGCTAGAAGGTCCATGTGAGGGTGTTACACCACTGCCCCTACAAGAGAGTAGCACGGGAGGCAGGCTGGCTCCCAGCCACGTCTGCCCGTTTCCCTGTGCTGCTGAGCCCCCAGCTGTGCCACGGGGGAATGAGCTGGATTGGACTTGGCATCTTGCAGAGTCAATCACAACCACATTCCTGTGGCTTTGTTACCAATGATGTTGTAATAAGCATAAAGAATGCAGCTTGCAGTTTGAGATCCCAGGATGAATTTGCAGTGCTGACAACTAGAGAAATCATCTCTTGATATATAATCAGAGGGAATTTGATACAGGAGTTGCTGCGAGAGGATAAATGTGTCATTTTTAGAGTCGCTTTGACTATAACCCCACTTTAATTGCAGAAAATACAAAATAAGTGCCAAATGGAAGTATGAGAAGCAATTTTTCTGTTCATTACTGACACAAAATAAGCCATGAGCTTATCCTTTCAGACTCTGAAAATTCAAAACACCCTCTACATTTTAAGCTCTATTTCCTTAGAATGAGAAGTAAACCATATCTGCATATTGTTATAATTATAAAGCTTTAGAAAAAAAAAAATCTTTCTTCTCTCTAAGTAAGATTGATAGGCACTTTCCACTAAAACTTAATTCCAAATGAGAATATAAATTACAATTTTTATGTATGCCATTCAGTATGAATATTTTTAGTCAGTATGGACATATTTCACATTGTTCAGAGGAGACAAAAGGAGACCACAGCATCTAACAACAGTTTTACGATACAGCTGTCCTTCCAACTACGGTTTGGCAAGCAGCTACAGCTTGCAGAAATCAAGCCACCATGATGTCTAGTCATCTTTACCTCTTCTGAGACCAAAGGCAGTTTAAGTAATCACAGTTAAAACAACTTTCTTTGGGAAAATAGTAAAATTCAGAGAACATGCCTTTCTTTTAAGATGTCTTATACACACACACACACACACACACACACACACACACACACAAAAGCTCCAACTCCTGACATCTGCAAGGGAATTTAAGCATTTAAGCTCAGGAACTAGGTATTTCGTAAGATACTTTCTCTTTACATAAATTATCCTACAGAAACTTTATCTTTGGTACAATGCTGTAAGATACTATCTTGACTATTCAAGTTTGAGACTTGTTTGGATTTAGAAAATTGGAAGCGTATGGATCAATTAAGAATGAATTAATGTGACATTCTAGCATGAAAAGAGATGCTTGGAAACCAATTGCAAAATAATCAGTTTAAAATGTCAAAGAAATTTAAAATTACTCATAAAAGTATCAGTGGTGAAACTTGGCCTTCAGTGAAGTCAAAGAGATCCTTAAAACCAACATCAGTCAGGGTCAGGTTTACAACTCTAGTAAATATTTTGACATTTGCTCTGCCTTGTTCTCCACTGAACTCTGGCCATCCCTTTCCTCCCTATTTTAACACATCTGCTTCAAGCTTATTTTCAAGAAAGCTCTGATCCTGACAATATAAACACACATTTGCACCTTAAACATTGCAGATTAGTTCACTGGGGCCAAAACCATCAGTTAACCATATACGCTCTTCCCTCCTCCTGTCCCACCTTTCCCCAGTTGTCTCTACACTTCCCTTCTTGACACTCTAATTGGAGGCTTTAAACTGTTAAGTCTTCAGGATACAAATTATATCATCTTTCATGTTTGTGCATTGCCAAGCACAAGAATAGTAAGCGCTCGCCTTTGCTGGCAATCCTATGACACCTTTTGTAAGGGAGTGGAAGCTCTGGAGGGCTAATTAAATTTCAGTGTGGGTGCTCACATTCTGCTTTTCTAAATTCCTTCTGCTTATCTGAATTCTCCATGTAGTTACAACCTGATACAATATTTCTCTTCACTTCCCACTCCAACTCGCTGTGTAGCGTGACTGTGTGCTGTTAGACAGCTGCCGCAGTCCTTCGCGGAGCTCCATTTCATTAGTGGCTAACACATCTTCTGCCGGGGTTGTCTGCAATGTGAAACACGCATTTCTGCGTCTGTGTGTGAGAGACAGAGTATTTTATTAGTATGGATTTCTTTAAAGCACGGAATAAGACTGATTCTTAAACTAAGCTCCACGGAGCACTTGTGGATGGCCCATTAGGAGCTGGTATGTCACATGGTGTTCATTTGCTCCTTGTTTCCAGCTGCTAAATTGCACTGTGACACTGTTAAATATAAGTTAAATACTTTCCTAATGTTACTTAAGCAAGTAAATTGCTACCATTGCCTGAAGGAAATTCTGCAATTGCAAGGAAGGGCGGAAAGGCAAGGAAAGGGAGATCAACAAGAATCTAAATAATGTGATCCCTCAGGTTAATGTGATCCATGCCACAGTGGATTCCTGCTCTCGGACAGAAAAACTACCCAGCTCTAGCAACATTTTATATGCTGTTCAGGGCCAGCTCCCACTAATCAAGCTATGTTTTGGGCCAGACCTCTGAGAAATGCTAGTTCTTTGCTTTTTATCAGACATCCAAAGCTGTCCAGGATGCTTGGCACATAATAATTAACTCTCTTCAGGGGAGTCGATCGATGTCCTTTGCTATAGACTGAGGTACCTGGCATATGGCGTGTCACCTGGAAACCTGGAAACCTCGGGGGACCTACAGCGGCACTCTACCAGGACAAAAGTCAAACCATGTTACATCAGCCTGGGGAGCTGATGCCAGAGGTTTTGCCCAGTGCTCAGAAAGTGAAGTATGATATTGCAGTCTCTTGTATTACAATACTCAAGACACATGTCTGTTTATGTAATGAATCTGAGCATTTCCAAGAACTGATACCACAGTCCATATGCCATTTTCTTTTTCTTTCTCTAAGTTTCTTCTTTTTCTTTTTTTAAAGCAAACCGACAGAATATAAAATAAGACTTGCCATGCATGTTCTGCTTATGTTGCTGTGACCCTAAAGATAACATGGAAAATGTTGACCAAAAATGTAAGAAGTGAAGGCACTTTCTACTCACACATTCCCTCCCCTACTCCATTTATATAAGGACTAGTCAGAGGCAGAAAATAAGAGACTTCCTGCTACTAGGCAGGCTATCATCTTTGCCTCCCAGCCAATTCCCAGAGCCTACAGGGAGTTTCCAACATTGTGGACACAAGCCTGTGCAAACAGCATGTTTGCTATACAACTGTGCAAACACATGGACACGGACACAGCTCAGCATGGTCATGTCATGGCAACCAGGCTGGTGTTAGTGGGCCATGTGTGCTTGGGCAACACACAGCAAATCTGGTTGACTTTGGCAAGCTTGTGCTGCTTTCTGCTTGCATTAGCATCAGAACTCGTAATAGGTTATTCAGAGTAGCTGTAGAAGTTGTTGATTTTAGATTTCTGTTTCTAAGTGAGCAGTTGGGCTTTGTGTCCTGTTACAGAACAAGGACCACAGATCAGTAACACGAATATTTGAAGCTTGTACACTTCCATTCTCATTATGGTGTTTGTCACAAAGATGAATTAATGTTGTGCCATTTTCAGTTCTCATTACAATCTTTGTCATGAGATGAAATATTAGACTCTTAAAGTCTCTATGAATCATAGCAGCTTGCTCTACTATGTTGACCTTTTCAATATTCTGTGTTTGGACTGGCTGGCATTTCCTCTCCTCTTCCTCTGTAGTAGCCACACTAAACTTGTAGGCAGGCTGCACTGGGCTTACCAATAAAAATGCAGAATACTGATGAAGTCAACATTGCATAGGCATGTCTGTATTTTGAACAATTCAGAATTTTAATTCTATTTACCATACAAAAGGAGGGACGAAAAAAAATGAGCCTATGAAAATCCTTAGTTATTGCTTCTATAAAACACTCCTGCACAGACACAGCTATAAGAAAAGAAACTCCTAAATAGATACAATGAAAAAGAAAAACAAGCCCCGTCTATCAGCCATTGTTTGAAAAAATAGGTCACAAATCTGTTGTTAAATGGCCTGAAAATTGTCATCCTTCATTCTTCCTGTATTTTCCAGCGCTGGTGTACAATTTCCTGCTTTCATTACAACGATGATGGCAACACTGTATAACCAAAACCTGGACCATGGCATTGCTCTCCAGTGTTCTCAAATAGCTCCTAGTTGAAATCGGTTTATATCTGACTGTTTGTATGATAGCCAGGATCTTTTAAGAGAATGCTGGAAATTATTTCATTTCTGAGTTGACACAGAGGAGGACAGAGTTCAGATGACAGTCAACATAATAGCTCAAGATGCACTATTAAAATGTCCCTTTGTACACCCATTTTAATTGCAAATATGTGTTTTCCCCCCCGGCTCTGAAGTGACAAGGCAAACATGTGACTAAGGACCCTAAACAATCCTACTTCCTTCATAATTCTAAAGGGCATTTTAATCATTTATGGACTATTGAGGGCTTATGGACCAATGCATCACTTTGACAAACTGAACCTGGGTGTAAGGACACGACCAGCTCTGTGGAGGGCTGTGCTGCACAGCCCCAGGGCCACAGGCTGTGACGAGGGCAGGATCCCTCGCGGGGAGGCTGAAGTACCCCAGCCACACCAAGGAGTGGGGCTGCAGCATTTCTGGTGCAGGGTTTAGAGACTGCCTTGGGCCCATAGAGAAGGAGGCAGGGGACAGACACTGTCCCAGGGCTGTGAGAAAGACCAGACACAACCCAGCATAAGGAACTATTTGACCTTAACTCTGTTTTAACACGCCTGCATGCAGTAGGCTGCTCCTGTAGTTGAATAGCATGGCTGCTATGGATTTGAGATCCCTCTGAACTGCCTGTGGTTTCTGGTCCACTTGTCACATTTACAGATATCAAAAACCTTTTAAAAACAGGAAGATTTATTTATTGAACTTAAAATCTGTGAGCTTGACAAAGCTGTTTCACTACTTTAAAACAATCTGTGAAGTAAAAAGTTAAATGGGTTGGAAAACATGTCATTTTAGTCCTTCTGAGAATCATAGCAGCAAGGTGGAAAGAGGCACATTGCATCTCTGAGAGCATGGAGCATGGACTTGGAAGCACAGCTGACCTGAGGGCTGTTTAACACATACCCACCTTGGGCAGCCCACTGCCAGGCCACTACAGCCACTGGTCTAACACAGTATCTTTTACATGAATGTTCACAGGCCCACTCCATGCCAACAACAGCACACTGTTCAGGACACCCACCCAGGCAGGTGGGTGATGCCCACCTTCATTACACTTTGCATCCTTGCAGTGCAACTCAGCCCTTTTGCTGTTCCTCTCAGAGTCACCACAGAAGGGGCACAAGAGGGGTTTCACGACAACCACCTCAGTGTGCAATAACACGCTGTCTTCTCCCCGAACTGGGAAGCACTCACCTGTGGAAAGACATACATACAAACCTAAGGAAGGTCCATCCCTGCAATGCACAGCTCCTTTCATGTGGATAACACAAAATGTTGACGATAATGGCTGCCTACAACTGCCTCTACACCCCTGCAAGCCTCCCACCCCAGATGAGGGCAAAACATGAGAGACTGCTCCTTCCTGCAGGATACCACCCTCTCCCTGGGGAGGATCTGCATTCAGCAAATACAGTCTCACTCTAGGGCCCAATGCTCATGGGATGGAAATTTTGAACTTTTTTCCCTGACTTCAGTGGAGAATTGCTATGGAAGTTCCTCTTCCAGTCAGGATGCAAGGTTCTGACAAGAAGCTCTGAAACATGTCGAAGATAGCACCAGACTCTGTCTTAACCTTTTCACTTCTTGGTCCAGCAGTGCCACACAGTCCTGACCTGGTGGTCTGGCAGCGCATATTCACTTCTGCCAATCCTATTGCGAACTGCTGTAGTGTAATAAGGAAGAACTGGAATAAAATAATCCCTTAAACCAGCCCATCTGACCAGCATGAATCACAGCATTTACTTGCTCCAGCTGAGACTTGCACACTGGTAGCAGAATGCAGAAACTGAATTAAACTGCCAAGCAGCAGTAGCAAAGCAGTGCCATCAGATCCCCACACAGAAGATGGGAGTGCTGTTTTCAGGTTCTGCCCCAGCCAGTCCAAGAGTTTTCACCTTGGATGCTCCTTGTGAAATAGCTGTATCAGTATAACTTCTCCTATGGATGAATTCACACAAACCAGAAGTGCCTTTTGTGGGCAGTATATTCTCCTTTCTCCTTAGGGAAGTGTCCCTATGGGACAGGTTCATCAATACACCCATAAATTCTCCCTGCCAGGATCCTTATTCTACATATCTAACTCACAAGTATGACCCAGGTCTTGAGAACAAAGACATGCTTGTGCTGGTCTCTGTGAACATTTCTACCTCCCAAAGAAGTCGCTGGCTGGACTTCTTAGCAGGACTGGACTGAGAATTGGGGACATCTGTTTCAAAGATGATAAATGGACATATATGACAAAGTCAAATGCTTAAACAGTAGAACCAACACTCCCTAAAAGAAAGCTGTTAAAGCAGAGCCAAGTGCTGCTCCCTGGTAGTCCTGGAGTTTGGATTACAGAAATTCCTTTTACAGAGAAAAGGGCAGACTTCCTTACCCTCCAACCCAGAGATATTACAAAAGCTGGCTTCCTCCTCTACCTCTAGGACTGGCAATGGGGGTTCACACAAGGCCTCTCCAACTCCTTAGCGATGTTTTTTATTTAAAATCCAAACACACAGCTCAATGCAACACTAGCTGGGAATTAATTCTTCCCCCTTAAGGAAGCTTCATCAGTGTTTTCCTTGTTTAGTGGTAACAGACCTGAACATATAAACAACCTCATGGCACACTCTGGGTTAGTCAGTGCCAGTCAGTAAGAGCCCCCCTCCAAGAAGACACTACATAAAGGAATACTTCTAATTTAAAATCCTTCTAAGTGCTAGAGACATTTAAAGCATTAATCAGCAATTAATACAAATAAGAAACTCAATCTCTCACATCACTAATACTAATTATGCTTTACAGTTGCATTTTCTGAGTAAGATGACAGGCAACATGCATATGGAGGAGGCTGCTTGACAGAGGTGCAGAAAGGAGAGCAGTCAGATTGAGGGAGAAAGTAGTCAGACGTTTTAAAAGGTCTTTGGCTTCCTTGAGCAGGTGAAGGCATTTCTAAAAAAGCTGGAATTTGGCCCATGGAATGTCCAGGAGCTCAGACAAAGTGCCCCCCAGTGCGGGTGTCTCAGGTTCTCTGCGGGCATGAAGTGGTTGCTGTTTGCTGTGGGACAGCTCCTGAGGCTGTGGGTGTTTGGCAACTCTGGGACTCAGACCCAAGGTGTCTCCAGGTGGATACCAAGCACCAGGGTGATTTTGGGAAAAGCTGAGTTCAGCCTTTGCCACAAGAAATGTGACACTGGTGACTGTGAGGACATAAGTGATGATGTGAGGACACAAGTGAGGACAACTGAAGAGAAACCGGGCCAGTATTTTCGCACCCTGCCTCTTTAGCAATGAATTTCCTGTCCTGCATGGTAAGAGTCACCAATTACCTCATGTCCCTGTAGAAGGACCTGCTGTCTTTCACCAGAGAGGTGAGGATATTATTTCTCAGTATGTTTACATGTGAAATGATGAGTGGCACAAGAACTGCTGTAAAAATCAATCTGGCATTAATGTGCTTGCTGACAAGTTTGCTGTATCCAGAAAATCAGGAGTCAATTTTGATGGAGCAAACAAACCACATACATTTACGCCATTTACCCCATTTTCTCAGGTTAGGACTATTATCAGACTCAGACTGTCACACCTTGATGTTGCTACCTACTCTCATTTTACACCTTGTACTTTCCCTGTAGTCACTACATACTCCTGCACTGTGCACCACACGACACACAGCTTCTAGGCAAGGACACACGGTTCAGGGCTTAAATCAATTACAATGTGCATAAACCCTCAGCATACTAGTCAAAGAAAACCTGAACTATGCTTACGACGAATGCTTTCTGTCTGGATTCCTTGTTGGTTCCTTTGGCATGGCTCCAGCTGCTTGTCCCCTCAGGAGGACATTTCATTCAGAAAAGTCAGCAAAAACTGGAGAAGTCATTAGCAAGATTGTCTGTGGCCTGCCTAGTGTTGTGCTGGATTATGCTTGGGAGACCAGAGAGGCATTTGGTTTTATTTATTTTATTCCAACAAGGAAGCAGAACATCTTAACTTAAAGCTCTTAAAAGATGGCCTTACACAGACATATTTCAAGTTCACATGTAGTCAGTCTCTGGATTCCTTGTACCATGAGTAAGATGCAATGAATAAGAACAACACAAGGAAGACTTCCTGCCAATCAATAACACACAGCCTAGATAAGGGGGAAGGAGGGAGCTCATCACATTTCACTGTTGGCAAACACTCGGTGCCAGTGATGACATCTCTTTTACACACAGACACTGTCCTACATCGGGATGTGCCTATCCCTCAGGGCTGCCAGATCAGTGAAGAGCCAGTGCCAGGGCAGACACAAAAACTACCACTGCAGTGCCCTGTGCTCAAGGCCTGCCAAGGCTGTGCAAAGTGCTCCCTTGCAAGAAGTGATAGCTGTGGTTCATGGTGCAGCTGCTCTCTGCTGCTGGCATTTCAGCCTCAGAGAAATTCTGTACATAGCTTTAGGCAATGGACATCATGCTGGCAAGAAGTAGCAAGGCTTCTTATTCTTGGCTCCGTCACTGACCTGCTGTGTGACCTCAGACAAATCACTTCACTTCTGTGTGCTTCTTCTACTTCCCATCTTTCATCTGTCTTGCCTGTTTGACTGCAGGCTTTGGGAGGGGGATCATCTCTTCCAAAGAGAGCTTTAATCTCTGTTGGGACTCGGAGCCACAGTACAAAACCTACAGCTATTCTGTAGTCCATACTGTCTGCATTAGCACTTTGCACAAAAAGTACTGCAGAGTGGTCAAAATGGGCCACTACTCCAATATTTGTCACACCAGCACTTCTCATATCACCAAGTAGGTACCCTGGCATTTTGTCTACAGAGTAGGCACTTAGCAGACCTTCTATATTTTGATTTTGATTGTTGACTCTACATGAAAAGTCGGATTGTGAATGGGGCTACTCTGCCTTGAGGATATGCTTTGAATGTACTTCTCTACAAGGAAATAGACAGGCTGTGAGGATGCTGCGACCATGAAAAATGCCAAATAAAATGGACTTTTATGACAATATTTCTTAAAAATTACTGTTGACAAATGGATGAGTAACAGTGTTGTTACTGCTAATGTGATGAAAAGACTCCACATTTACAAGGCCCAATAGCATACACCAGGGAAAGACCTGCCTGGTAGCTCTGCTGCTAGGATGGGTTTTGTGGGCTGTAGAAGGTGCACACTCACCACCAGTATAGCTCTGACTATAAATATAAGTGAATGGATGTCAGTGTGTTTGTCTATAGACAGAGAAGAAACAAGAGATAACAAGACTGAAGGCAGTGTACCAAAAGAGAATTCAAACAGAGAGATCTCACAGGTGGAAGAATCTCGTTGATATGTGGACCTGTTGCTTCCCTGATTTTTTAAATACATCACTTCCTGCAAAGCTATCATCTTTCAGTAGTCATCTATACTGAGCCTTTCTTCCAGTTTTCTGGGACAAAGGATATGTTATGTCTCCTAAAAATACTCCTTTATGATCTGGAGCTGACTGAAAGATCAAACTGTCTCCAGGTATCCTCAATCAGCCCCATGACACCAATAAGCATCTCCCTGAAGAAATTCTCATAAGGCATAACTTTCTTCTCTTTTACTGCATGCTTTGTGGAGTCCATACAAGGTACCCTTGTTCAAACTGTAAAGCAGCTTTGGGCTTTGGTAGAACCTGTAAAGAACAGCTGTCAGCAAAGACAGCAGATCATGTTATCACACAGCATGATGCTCTGCAACGTTATCATTTTGCAAGTTCTGCTGCTCACCATTGTCCCATTTGTGAAGGTGCTTTCTGGCTTTCTCTCCCTCTGTTGTGACAGCTTTTGTCTTTGCACCACTGGTGCAAAACGAAAGAGATCTCTGAAACAAGGGAGCAGTTTTGTTCTTCTGCAATAGAGAGATATGCCAGGCTTTTCAGATGAAAAATAAAATATAGACATGTTTTTGAATCCCCTTTTGTTTTTCCGAAGTTTTACAACCTTACTTATCTGTAAACAAAATCATCATTTTTTTTTTTTTTTTATAGCACACTGCATAAATACAACTTCATGCATCTGGGAAGCTGACAGCTGCCCTATGAGATAGAGTGTGACAGTTTAAAATCAGGGAATCAATCACTGAGATTTAGTGCCTGGATGCCGTTTCCACCAGGATGTATTGCAGGATCCAGGAGCTCGCTATTTGAGATATGCCATCATAACTCTGATAGATTAAAGCACCACATCCAGGAAACAATTGTGTAAGAAAAAAATGGTGTCATAGATCTGCCAGGTTACAGCACCGACTTCAGGAGCCAACCAGGGGAAGGCAGGGCTGTATCTCTGCTCCCAGAAGCAGCCAGAGCAGCATGATGACAGTTCTGTTCTCAAACAGCCCCATTATGACCTAATTAGCATACATGAATTGCAGATTTAAAGCATTAAAGTGATGTACAAATCATTAATTTTTTGTCAAATCCATGTCAGCCTTGTGTATGCCTTCCTATTTTAATGTTGCATGACAGTGAAAAGAAGTCTAATCCTCTGTATATAAAGAGGAGAGATTTGGTGTAGCTGATATAATGAGATCTATTTAAACACTGGATGTTTTGCAGCTTTGAGTGTATCTGTTCAGAGAAGAAAAAAATGCCACATATGTCCCATTAGGGTTAATTGTGAAAGGATGTAAATATATTCAAAGCCCCAGGGGCAGTTCTGCATGTTGTCTGTATGAAAGAGAAGATATAAAACTTGTTTTCCATCAAGACTTCTTTTTAGTTTTGCGACAAATAAAAGAAACCACCTGCTCACACAAGATGGACTTGATTTTCGGAGGAGATGAGCACTCAGAAAAATCAAGCCTTCCCTTTGGAAACCAAGTCTGAGCCATAGTCTCAGGAATGACACACAAAGCATTCAAACAAATGTCAAAACCAAGCCCACATTGACTTCAAAGCATCACAAAAAGGGAGGACAACTGCTTTCAAGTGGGACTTTCTAAACTGTTAGTGCTTCACAGTGATGCTGGGAAACCTGGGCATCACCTGCAGGCTGTGGCTGGCTGCCTCCCTCAGCCACCACAGACTGTTTACTCATGTTTCAGCATGGATCTCCATCTGTTCTGGCCTAATGGGTTTACTACTTTTTTACTATCCCACTTCATAACCTTCTCTTGCTTTTCCTCCATGGCTTTAAAAGAACTCTTGCATCTTATGGTGAGAACAGCTGATACAGCCACTATTCTGATCTGGGAACACTATTCAACACCACTGGGTAAACCCTCCTGCCACGCAATGAAAGTGTCACCCAAGTTCCCTTTCAATGAACCATGTACTCCTCCCCAGCAAGTGGCATTTCACAGGCATGACTGAACATCACATTTCCATCAAACAGGCTTTCATATTAGACTGACTGAAACCCAAATGCATGAACAGAGAGGTCTTCTCTGACTGTCTACTCCATCTCTCACACAGCCTGGCCTGGGGATGGATTGAATTCCAAGGAGTTGCATAGGAGGTAGGTAAGAGGAATAGTCTTGACAGTTATGTTCAAGTATTTTATGCATCAAAAGAGAAGTATATAAGTGGCATAATTACAATGCAGTACAGAACTCCAGATGGTGGCTGAGATTTTTATAAAAGATAATGTAACTAGTCACCCAATTCCAATTCATCATCCATGGGTGCTGCAATCTTCGCCCCTGCACTCCATGGAAATCACCTATAATCCCAAACCAGCAGGTTTGGTCAAGCTCTGTGTGTGTGTGTCTTTGTTTTAGATCTGTGTTTTCTGCAGTCAACAGCACTCCTGGGCAGATGATTTCTTTTGCAGTTCACTAGAATGACTTTCCCAGCAGCAAATAATCAGCAGTGGAGCTCATCTTTTCTGACAGGAGTTGTATACAGAGATAACTTTCCTCAGGCTAGCAAAAAAGAATATAGAGGAAAGAAAGTGCCATTAGAAATGTGTTGAACTGAGAGGCAGCCTGTGTCAGCTCCACACCTGGACAGGTGCTCACTCTTGAGTGTTATTTCAGTAGCTCAGATAGTAATTCAGTACTGGGTCCACAGGCCTACTATTCCTGCCTGACTATTTTCATTGTCCTTGTGTTCTGGAAAAATAAAGAAACAAACTCACAATTTAAATACACTATTGTCTTTCTGCATGGAAATGCTGAACATTCACAAAAAAAGAGATAAGAATGGCTTCTAAGGACACATCCCCATATTCATCTATATGACAATGACCCAAATCAGCTTTGTTCAGAGACAGATAATTTTCTGTGATCACCGTGACAGTGGTGGAAGGAGACACATGAGAATGGAGGAAGCTGGTATAGATTAAATACAGCTTTGGAATTAATATGTTGGACTGGGTTTAAGAAACAGAGACAGCAGACAATTTTTAAAATGATTTCTGTTGGTATTTTAGGAATCACAAAGAGAACAGATCCTCTGTGAACTTGGGAGGAAGAACCTTGATATGGTGATAAGGAATGAGCTATCAGCACGTGGGAATCCCCACACTTTGGATGTGTTGAAGTGAGTGTGTGTTACAGTCACACCTGTGCAGCTCTTGCAGCATAAGGGTATTAGTAGCTTTGGGGTTAAGGAGGAAGCCAGCAGGTGAAAGACTATGATAGGAACAAGGAATGGGAGGAAAAGCTATGGGTTTCATTTTCCCTTCGAATCTTGAGACATTGGGGAGCCCCTGAAGACAATACAGCTCTTACAGAATGATTCTGAGATTCTATTCTATGATTTGCAGTCTGCACAGTAGTACTGTGTTTTAAAGTGAAAGGTGGAAATGAAAACTGCATGATTTCAGAGACTGTAGGGAGAGCAGAGGCCATCTCTGAGCAGAGGCAGCACTCAGCAGCAGGCATAGCTCCAGGAGCTGAAACTAAAGAAGTCTCCTAGTCCTTGTGAAACTAATCCCATTGTGAAGGGCTAAGGTAACCAGTCATATGCTTTTGCGAGAGTATTCCTGAAATCCTCAAGGGAATCTGGGAGCATGTAGGCCATGTTATGGCCTTCCTTCACAACCTGGAATCCAAGGGAATACAGTCACAGGGACTTTCTCCCTAAAGAGACAACAGCTTTGAAGTGGATTGACAGAATGCAAATGAACTGCTGGAGCTGTGCAGCCCCATCTCTGGCCTTACTCCCACTGCTGAGGACACTGCTTGCCCTCTGCTGAGCAGTGGTTTCACTGCTGCCTGCTGAATTCCCTGTCCTGCTCATCCTTTCCTTCTCTGCACTTTACAGTACCTAGCCAGATAACCTGCTGAAGCAGCAGCAAAGCCTTTCAGATGTTGGAATTTCAGGCCTGAGTTGCACATACTCCAAAATCTCTGTGCTAAGATGGCTCCTTGGCTGCTAACTCCTGAGCTCAGGATTTTTTGGAGCTATGGGAGAACAGTCTGAACAAAAGGTCCACTAATGAACCAGCCAAATCAGCAGGCTCCAGGGACTTGTTTAATTTCATTAACTTGAGAGTTGATGCAGTATCTCCTGCAGTAATTGGTATGTTGATCTTGTCCCTGTGCTATGAAAGAGTGAAACATAAGATCTCCATTTCATCCCAGAGCTCAGAGCAGCTATCCCTACATTGCACTCTGTTAGTGATCTTCAAAAGGCATTATTTATAAAAGTAGCTTTCTGGGATGCTGTTCAATCCATGCCCATTATCCATGCAAATTCCTCAAGCTGTATTGGGTTAGATAGCTGCTGGTATAGCTGGAAAACCAAGCAACCTGCAGAAACCTTTGCTTAGTCCTTTATTGAGCACAATGTGGTCAGGATTAGTCAGTCAAGGCATTGGATTAGCACTATTGGTAGCCATGGCAATTTCCATTTTTGTGACAATCCATGTCACCTTCCCCATTAAAATTCAGCTTAAAATACATGTAAGAATCCCACAGTCCTCACTGAATCCCAGGAATATCATACGGCATCATTCAGGCTGGAAGAAATCCGTCTGAAGCTTTATTCAAATAAGCTGAAACCCACAGTAAGTCCAATTAAAGAAGAAAAGCATTAAAAGCCTGGAAAATGGGCTGTGTGTATTCTAATTCCGATCTGGGTCTTGCCATGATTAATTACACTTCTAAGTCTTGTAGTTGCTTTAAACAAATAAGGGAATCATTCCCTCTGATTCTTGTTCACTCAGTAGTTAAGCCCGGAAGGCCAAGTTTTCACCTGAACATGTGTGACATTTTCTGGTGTGGTCACTCCATGGCTGCTAAAGATGCTGCACATCTGCTGAGGAGTTCAGCATGAAAGGGCTCTGCTTCGGAGCTCAGCCAGCCAAGAGCCAAGAGACCTCT
This sequence comes from Formicarius rufipectus, assembly GCA_013399695.1. Taxonomy (NCBI): domain Eukaryota; kingdom Metazoa; phylum Chordata; class Aves; order Passeriformes; family Formicariidae; genus Formicarius; species Formicarius rufipectus. Next base: position 1,144,530 of record VXAU01003159.1, read on the forward strand.
CTTTTGAAATGCACCAGGTGCCTACTGCTACATCTCTGCACACAGCAGTTTCATTAAAAGATTGGAAGTAAATGATATGAGTGGCTCGATCAAAGTGTGTAATAAGCAAACATGGTAACAGACATTTTTATTCCATCATTTTGTGTAATCCCAGTTTTCTACGCTGGGCCGCTCTTGAAGAGGCAAGTGTTCAGCTCAGCAAATTTTTCTATGTGGAGGTGTACCATTAAAATCTAAACTATGGCTATACCTTTGTTATCTAACCCTGAGTTATATCTTAGATCAGCAGAGGGGAAGGCCTGAGAAATGAACTTTTTGCATTGTTCCCTCCTGATTCTGAAACACTTTTGTTCGGAAGATACTGGATTAAGGTGTTTAGAAATGCAGTACATCTACAGCAAAAAAATAAAATAAAATAAAATAAAATAAAATAAAATAAAATAAAATAAAATAAAATAAAATAAAATAAAATAAAATAAAATAAAATAAAATAAAATAAAACCTGGCATGGAAAGTTATCTGTGCACTTGAGTAGTGAAATGACTTCACACCTGAGCTGGGTACTTTCTTTTCCATGAAAAGGAATCCAAATATGCTGAGGATTTGCAAATAGCACTGAGGCCACTCAGACTTTTGGGAAACCGAACGGCTTTTTCCTGAGCACCCAAGGGCCAGGAGCACCCCCAGCAGCTCAGCCTGAAGCAAGTCAGGGTGCCCCACTTTGAAGAAGCTGTGAGCACCCTGTGTCATTCCCAGACACTATGGCACATTCAGTCCTCGATGTGGTTTTCCGAGGGGTCGGTTTCAACACGCAGCCCCTCGTTCCTCACGCCCAGCCTGCACCTGCCACACTGCGGTTGGCTCTCGGTTTACGCCTTGCACTTCCCTTCCCCGCTGCTGTGCCAATCACCAGCCTTCGTTTCCACGACCTGAGCCCTTTGCCGTGCTGTGTGACTGCACATAAAGCCCTTCTCCTCCAGATCTTGTGTTAAGATGACTTCTGTAGTTCTGTTGTTGGCAAAGTCGTATGTTCAACTATAAGCTAAATAAAACAATTTTCTTGCCATCAAATATTTAAACCCACTGTGCTGGCATGGGCTCAAAGTGAGGGAGTGAAATATGGCTGAGAAAGAAATGGGAAAACTGAAACCCTTTATCCTACAGACACTTCCATCAATACCTTAAATTATGCAGCTGTCCTCAAATAGATCATACTCAGAAACAGCACAGCTTTAAGATGTAGAAAAAACCTGATAAAAATACATTCATTTGAAAATATAATTTCTTCATGCATTCCCAGATGTTTTCTTAAGCCTGGGACTGTCTGAACCACCGTGAGAGGTCACAGAGCTGTGAATGGTTTTTGTTTGGTTTGGTTTTTTGTTTGTTTGTGTTTTTGTTTGCTTCTTTTTTGTTTTGTTTTGTTTTGGTTTTGTTTTTGTTTTTTAGAAATTCATGTGAGGTACTGGAGGAGTTGATACGTTATGTACTCAAATTAAAGCCTTTTTTGAAACTGAGCTCAAGTGAACTGCAAATTCGAGTCAACAAGGTGTCAGTGCCCTCTGTGCTTGCTGTCTGTGTCTTTAAGAACACAGAGGCAAAGACTTCCATCAGAGGCACATGAACATCATCTCACTGCCTCCTGCACTTAGCAAGGAACGTTGCCTAATTGAAAAACCTGTGAGTGTGTTCACAGAACCCTGGAACCCTCTCCAGGCACCTCATCTCCCTCCTCCAACACCTCTGCTGTGCACAGTGCTCCCAGCACCCAGCAGGCAGGGGGGCTGCACTGGAGCTCTGCAGCCAAGTGTAGTTCCCAGGCAGTTCTGGGCCAACTCCCATCTGCGGGGAGGCCACGATGTGTTGGGTCACCTGAAGCCCTGATCTAGGAAGAAGCTGTCCAGCAGTCATTGCTGGGCCAGCAAATAATCATGAAGGAGTAGTGGGAGTTGTCCCCTTCCTGAGCACCTCCCTGCTCTTTAAGGACAGGAGGAAGGTCTAGTGGTTCTCAAACACAGGACAGATCTGACAGCTGATGTGCAGGGTTGGCTCATCTCACCTCTGTCCTCTGTATTAAAGGCTGTGAGCACAGCAGAGACCACACCAGGTGAGTCTACATGGTTAGATGCAGATTAATATGGCCTACCTGTGTCCTTCAGCAGTCACTGGGACACACTGGCTCAAGTTCTCAAGCTGTTCAGCAACTATGATGCTTGTGGGTTTTTTCCCCACAGTGTGCCAGCTGAGGTACAGAAAGAAAGAGAACCAAATATCACAAGTGTTCTAAAACAATTGCAAAGGCTGTGAATACAGTGGGGAAATAGAGGTGCAGCTCATACAGGCAGAGGTGAGGGGATGAAAGGAAACTCACGGCTTGCCTTCCAGTGTTTTCTCACACAAAATGTGTCCAGTGTTTTGGACACACAATATTGCACACTGAGTCTGAGTTTAGCCCTATAATTTGATAGCTTTTTTTAGTGATGCCATATGCACAGTCTGAAAAAGAAAGTACTGGCAAAGCTACAGGAACGGCGTTTATTTTTTTGTGTGGGGAGAGAAGGAGGTCATTCCTAGATATTTTTATTGAATCTGGATAAATCGTGCTATTGTATATTGAAAATGGACAGCAAATTATATGCATGGTCTTAATTTGAAGTATCTGTTGAGGGTTTTTTACAGAAAGGTTTAATTACTTCTTTTAGTAAGAATTAATTTATTTTAAATTACATGAGAAAATCTCACCTACTGACATTCACAGACTGAATCTGGTAAACACATTGTAGCTTTTACACCACTACTTTGGTGACACAAAGATACAAGAGTTTATGGCTGCCTTGTGGCACCAGCCCCATACAAGAGCCCTGCACACAGACCAGTGAATACAAAATAATGTCTGGAAAATAATTTTACAAATGATAGACTAGGCAAAACTTTCTTTTTCCTGGCATTATTAATATCTGTGTAGTTATCAGACTGCAAATGTTTGAATCAAATGCAGCAGCACTTTATGAAAATAGAGTGTATATATCAATGTACGCTGTGTATAATTGGTGCCATTTGAAATGATGAAGTGCTACTAACTGATCTTCATAAAATAATACTTTGCATTTATATAGTGCCTTCCATCTGAGATCTTAGAGCTCTTTGCAACGTTACTGAATTAACTCTCTCTGAGCCCTTCGACTTAGCTATTGCTCTCATTAGTCTACAGATGTGGAAAGCAAAGGCAAAGAAAGAAGGTCATATGAGGAACCCGGAGCTCCAAGGGCAGGCACTTCCTGCCCTGTAAAAACACTAATAACCTTTCTTTTTGGAACAGAAACTGTAAGCTTTCAGCACCTCTGAAAATCAAGCTACTTTAGTTGCTCTTTTGGATGCAAATGCCCAATTTAGCTTAAATGATTCCTTCAAAATCCTCCAGGAAATGTGTAGGAGACCTGACAAAAAGGATCCAGAAAGCTTGGCTCAGGGCCCTGTGTTTTGGCTGAGGGACTATTCACAGGTCTGACCACTGTGACCACAGCTTGTGAAAACCTTGCTTTGTCTTCTCATGCTTTCCTCCCACCCCACAGTTTCCTGCAAAGAAATAAAGGCAGACGTCTGCAGCTTGACAGAGGAGTGCTGGAACCACTTCAGTAGCACGGGAACCCAGGACCTACGGGTTGAAGGGAAGGTGGACAGTCCCAACCTCAGCAGGTTGGTGAGGAACTGCAGAAATCAGATCAGGTCAAATTGATTAATCTAGTCAAATTAATGTATCTGGTTGAAAACAATCTCTGAAAAAACAATTAGACTGATTTGGGATGGTCTGAAAGAGCAAAGCCAGACACCTGCTTGGCAGGTATGAGTGTAGGTATGCGAAGAGCAGATGGAGGAGACCTGGAGTGTCACCAAACCCTTAATCTTGGTAAAATGCACCCAAGGCAGTACCTTTGGTATTACAAAGAAACTGGGGCTTTGCCTCCAGGGCTGCATTCAGGTATCAATGTCCTGACTTGGTGCCCCCTACTTCATGGCATACAGTGTGTGATCCAGATCATTGGAGTCTTGTGCAAAGTGTCTTCTCTCTCATCAAGCTGGGTCAAGGACATAAAGCCATCAGTTTATCTCAGACACCAAAATGTAGTCCTGAGACCATAAGGAGGCATTAAATGGATTCTCCCCCTCTTTCTGGCACTGATGTTGCTGTGACTGCAGAGAGCTGATTTCCCTCCAGGTCCTGCGAGGGAAGAGCTCTGTGGTCAGAGTTTGCACTCTCTGGCCAGGACTTGAGGGCAGGCAGATAGGCAAACAGGCAGAGGGATGCTGGTCAGGCCTCCAAAGGAAAGTACCAGACACATCACTTGGTTAATGGCAGTTCCCACTAATCTGTAGTGCTGCAGCCTCGGCAAGGAATGATCCCCTCCTCGCCAGGGTAAAGATGAATGATACCCCTACAGAGAAAGCATACACACTCACATGGGGAATCAAGAAATAAAAGCCAATAAAGTTAATTTTAAAAATTAGCAAAGTTATATAATTGGACATGTTCCCTTCTACTCTGTACTAGATACAGAGCCTGCCATTCCATTTTTTCATGTGACCTAGTGAATTGATCTGTGTCTAGTGATTTTGGCCTGTGGTTTTTCTCTAACTTGCCTCTGTTGTCTTCTTCCTTCTTTAAAGACAATACACTCTTTGTCTTGTTTCTCAATTTATTGTTTTAAAGAAATATTTATTAAGCAAATATGAAATGCATCAGAATGCTTTGCAGAGCTGCCAAGAGGTCAAAGGTTTGGGATAAAAATGATGTTGAAACAATAATTAATTAGCTGACATTCTCTTAGAAAACTCGCTTTGGGAAAAGCTATAGTAAATCAAGACAACAGACAAAGTGACAGAAAAATGAGTAATGAGGGAAAGAGGGATAGGAAGAAAAAAAATCTGTATGGGTAGATTTATTCCCATTTGAAAATGATCTGATATTTCTCAGCCATCATCCTGGCCCCCAAACAAAAATTTTCTCCAATAAATAACTTCAAGCTGTTTTCAGTGACTAAGCCTCAAAATGTTCCATCCTGAATACATTCTTATTTACTGCATGCAAAACTGATTAACATCCTTCTAATGCATTTGTAGGACTTGTGGTCTGCAGAGGCCATCTGTTTGGGGGAATGTCTGGGATAGCAGTGCCACCTCTCCAGCAGGACTACCAAGAAGCCTGAAGTCTCCACCATACTCTATACACAGCTGTATAGATGACTCAGGAGCTAGTGGGTAAAAAAGAATTTGTGCAACTCACTAGGCAAATATGTCATCTCTGCCTACATAGGGAACCTTTTCTAAACCTTTTGTCTAAATCACCTGTTACTTTATAACACATTATCAAACCCTGTCTAGAAACAACATGTGGGAATGCATTTGCTCTGCATGCTGTTTTCCTTGGAAACCTGCTTCACCTGCCTTCATACTCTGTGCACCCTTACTAGGACAGGATGGCAGCTTCTTCAGATCAGTAAACATACTAGGAGAAAAAAAAAAAAAAAGAAATTGTGTTTGTCCTTTAACTGTTCACTGAACTGGGATGAATTTACCAGAAAATCCTGCAGATGGACCATGGATACAGAGGTCATACTTCTCAAGGCAGAAGAATGTCCAGATCTACTAAGGGTCCTGCCTCAAAGATCTGCTCAGATCTGTATGGCTTATATGGTGATCAATCAGGACTTAAGGTCACCAGAGGGAAGTGAAGCAAAAGATAGGACCATCAGTGAAAGTATTGAGCACAGGATATTTGGCCAGTTCATTGGCCATCTGACACTGGAAAGGAATGGGAGAAGAGTTCAGCACTCTTTTCTTGGCAATACCCTCTTCCAGTGCTACTGCCCCAAGGCTCAACTGCAAACCACCAACTGGGAAGTAATAGACTGGCAGCAGGAGGATGAGTTTCCAAGTACTGGTGGATGCATGCTTGTCTGTGCCTAGGGAGCTATTCAAGGTCATGTTTTCCCCCTGCTGAGGAAAGGTGTCCCATGAATAGTCTGGCTTCAATCTATTCAAATCCCCCAGCTTTCCTTGGAAGTGGAAAGCTCAGCAGCTGTTTAAGAGACCCTGAGGATGTCTGACCAACATGCTTATTTATTTTTTTTAACATCCTCCCATGTTTTCTGACAGCAAATAAATATAATAAATACCATTCTGGGAAAGAAAAAGAAGGAATAGGTACACTTAGAGAACATTCTGCATGGATATACAAAAACCTGCTGTGATTTGGAAGCTTAAATGTGCCCTAACGTACCGCAATTATTAAACCCCAGGTATTAAGGAAATCACATCTGTCTCTGTTACACAGCTGAATTAGCGAGGCTGGATTCATTTTCCAATAAATAGGGAGTTCTCATGTATTTCTCAGACTTATATGTGTGTTGATACTAAGAAGCAAGTTGTCAAAAGCATTTTTTCAAAGGTGGCATTTAGAGCTAATAGAAAGTGCATAGGGAAAAACATAATCCAGAATTTGTAGGTCTAAATGATGAGATTTGCAAAGCTGTCTCAGGACTCTGTGGCATCCTGCTCTTATTCAAGATGAATGTTTGAATTGTAAGATGTAGCAGGGGCTTGACCTTCTTTAGATTAGGGGGATGATCCCCCATCTTAGCTCAAAGAATATTCCTCCAGAAGACAAGGGGAGTTCTGTATGGATTAGGGGTGTAGAACCAGTCTGACAGGTTGCTTGCCTACAAGGGGTTTTAGGTTTTGATATCCTCCTTATGGTGATGCAGCTTTCCTGTCTCTCTCCCCATAAAGATTCCCAAAAGCTGCCTATTTTCACCTGAGTAAATATTCTGCTCCTGTCTTCATTTTTACACATGAGTGTTCCACTTTGTGCTAGAAGCAAGCTACGGTAGCAGTACTCTAGGGATGCTGGTCTAATAGATTCACAAGGTTGACTTGTTTAAGTGGGATTTCATTGTATTACACAGAGGATTTTTTCCAAAGGATGTGATTATTCCAGGACTGATCCTACTGCTGTGATATGACCACTTTTGGCACTGTGCATGCATGGCATGGGATTAGTCTTCTGGCACCGTATAAAATGACTTAGACATGCTGTCTTACTTATTAGCATGTGGTATTGCAGATCATTTTACGAAGGCAACAGCTGCAACCATTACTCCTACAGTTATGTCATAATTTGGTATGTCAAACACCTCTGTATAGTGCAGGCAAGAGGAACATTTATTCGTCTCACTTGTCAATACATTTATTTCCATCTTCTTAGTCTTCTCCTTTTAGCAGTAGTAAAACAACCCAGTCTCCATACAGCCAGCTATCCTAGGAGCTGATGAGAGGAGGCAAAAGGGAAGTTGCTGTGAAGGTTAGCACATTGCAAGACCCTGTACAGAGCAGATTCATACAAATTGATGTGATGAGAGCTACTGTTCTCACTGCCATGACAGGTATCTCAGCTCTTGTGTGTACAGCACAATTGGTTTTGTGTTTGGCACACTGCTGCAGTGTGTGCAGTCATTTGCCACTGACTTCAGCTTCGGGGAGCACCGAGCTCTGCCCGGGGGCTGGGGAAGGGCTCAGCATGCTCAGTCCATCAGGGGTACCCCTGCTTGCAGGTGGGCTCCCCAGCCAGCTAGCTCTGAGCCGTGGCAGGTTACCCCAAGGAAAAGAGTGCACCAGCTTCAACATGTGCAACCCTTGACTAGCTCCAGGTAGTATGGCTGCCGTTCAATCAGGAACAATGTGTTCAGACAAAAAGGCTCTGGACCATAGATGCCTCTTTGGGACTACCAAGTGTGTTGTGCGAGTGCAGGGACATGAGCTAGTCACTTGTGGCATTTACACCCTGCCCTCAGCCTTCTCACAGCACTTCTGCCCCATAGCACCCACTCTGCAGAACCCAGGCTTGCTGTGGGAAGGATAACCAGCTGGTGAACAATGTCAGAGATGATACTTGCCTTCAATTTCTCTTCAAGTAATAAAACTGCATGTAGTCCCAGGTTCAGTGTGGCCCAGCTGGGTAGGAGGTCTAACACAAGATGATCTCAAGAAATGGGAGGTGGTTATAAAGCTTCCCACTGCCTTTCTATAAACTCAAATTGCTGTAGGAGGTTAGAGGCAACCCTGCTGGGCAAGTTCATGCTGCTTTGCCCCTCTGAGGTTGGTTCCTCCTAGATCTTCATGTGCCTCTCTCTGCTACTGATGAGCGGCGCACAAAGCTCAGTGAGATGAGCTTTTTGTGTGAGCACACCTTCATCTACTTTGGGAAAATGAACTGTTCCTGATGTAACACTTGTTAAAACCTTCACTAAGGCAGTCAGCCCATTTTGGCCTAAGTGGGCAAGGAGCATTCACAGAAGACATCCACCAGCAGGTCAGAGGAGGTGGACAGTGTCAGAGCAGCCATGAGGAGCAGCTGAGGTTGGCCCCAAAGTGGCTGCCACCAGAAGTGATTGTGCTGTCAGGCTATCCCTCCTGGGAAGGTAGCTGCCCCAAAGTCAAACCTAGGGGACCACGGCAAGAAACAAACACACTATGACTTTGGAGCTGCTATTGAGAGGAGACAGATTTTGCCTTGAGCCCTCTCACAATTTATGTTATCCCAACATATATCAGTACAAGCTGGCATTTTGCAGCAATCTTGTCCTTTGACACCCCCCTCCTCCCCATGACTTATCTATTTGCTTTGAAAGAAGGAAGAAGGAAGGGAGATGGGGGGAGCGGAAGAGGATCCAGATTGCAACTTGCAGCAGCTGACATTTTTATTGTCTTTTAATTAAATAAGCCTCAGACACAAGAGCCCATGCAAATTCCCCTGTGTACCCACTCCTCCTCCTCTTCCTCTTCAAAACTCATTAAGTAAAAGGACCATAATCAAACCAGGAATGTAGGGTTGCCTCTCCTACTTTCAGGCTCTCATCTGCAAATCTTTGCCTGGGCAAAAGGTCACTGGAGAACAGTGCAAGATGGCTATGGCTCTTTTCAGTCCTGCAGTCAAAAGGCGACAACAGAAATCCAATATGAGTCTCCTTTTCCTCTGCAGTCAACGCGCAAGTGGTGGTGGGGAAATAGGTTGTGCTGTCAGACATCCCGCTTTCTTCTCCAGTTTGATAACAGTCTAGAATATCTCTGATCCCACAGATCCACTAGAAACCATAGATGAATAAGAAGGACTGTGTTTACGTTGCAGTGTCCTCTCATGAACAGCAATGCCCAGTGGGGCAAGAAGTGCAGAAGCTGTTGCCCACCCTGTGTATCTTTTCTAGGCTAGATCTGGATGCAGGTGGGATCCTGGCTGTAAGAAGCACTTTACTCCAGTGCCTCATGGGCTGCTCTTTGCTTCAAGGTATTTTCTTTGTAGGTTCAAGGGCTTCTAAGAGTCTAAAAGTCTCCCTCTTCATGCAAGTAAACGGGATCTCTAAGATCCAACTCTGCAAAAAGAGGAGAGCTCCATCTCTACAGACCCTGTAGAGGTCTGTAGCTGTTAGTTACCTCCTGTTTGGAGATTAGAGCAATAGTTATGTTAAAATCAGACTTGGGACCACAGTGATACAAACGTAAGCTCCTCGTTAATTTTATGGTAAACAAACACAAACACATTGCACATGTTTGTGGCTCCCTTTCTGCCTCTTGGCCACTGTGACATATCTCACCTGTAATCCTACTTCTGCTTTCGTCTCATGGAGGTTCTTGTGGGACTGGGCCGAGAGAATAACTTTACCCAGTCCTCTGTGTAGGCAGTTCTTACAAAAGCTGCTCTCTGTCAAGAGATATTGCCCTTGAATAAAGGAAAACCCATCACAGGAGAAGAATAGCCAGAGGTGGAGTAGAAGGCAGTGACCTGCAAGGTGGCCTGGCACAGTCAAAGTCCTTTAAGTAAACTGTCACCTTTTTTCTCTTCCCACCAAAGATGTGTGGGGTGAAAGCAGGGAGTCACTGCCTCAGCTCTGAGAGACACTCTCCTGCCTGCTCTCTGGAAATACTTGAGGGCCAGGTGAATTTATTTGCTATTGCATCGTTTTTCCTTGCAAATCTGACAGCTCATAATACCTCTGGTGCCTGACAGCACAACTCTTCTCCAATTGATAAATAATCTCTTTCTGATTTGAGCAACCAAGGAACATCTTGAGCGTGTCACACTGGAGAAGATCCATCAGTCTCTCCTGCCATGAGTGAGGTATTTGAAAAATGCTGTTTGTGCAACCATTCTGGGGTATTAATTCCTGGCATCCCACTTGTATTTTGATTGTTTCTCAAAGAACAACAACATGTTTTAACTCTTTGCAAATGAAGCAGCGTTCTGTTGTTATGGTAACTTATTCTAAAAATAAGATAAAGAAAAGACCACCTTTAATTGATATCACAAGAAGTTGTTATGGTAACTGGAATTTTAAAAGTAACTAGGTTAAACTCCATTTCTTTTTTATCCAGAGCTTTTCATAAACAAATTTTGATTAAAATATCAGGTTTAATTTAATCAGTTAATTAATGTCACTAAATGTCATTGATCTTATAATTCTCATTTATATTCAGTGATAAATTACCTAACTTGCTGAGTTCTAACTATGCATCCATCAGTCTGGTAGCCTGGAATAGGATGACTATACAAGTTATTTTTGGTCATGGAGCAGTTAAAATGGAATGCTCTGCTTTTATATTATGTGAGGGGCTTGGCCTTTCCCTCAGTAGCATGGATGTAATGTCATCAGGTAATCCTGCTATTAAAGTCAATCCTGTGCTCTCTGAATGAAGGCTCATGCTCTGCTGAATTCTGTATCTCTCCAAAGCAAGTGTCCTTCAAACCCCACTCTGCTGTCTGTCTCATTTCTCCACAATGTCCAGACTTTCTGTCTCTGCACCTTCTACCCCAAGGCTGTCTCACCTTTCTGCCCAAATTACTCTCTGCTCCCTCCTCTGTCAGAACTGGCAAATGATTTCCCACTCTAACCCCCTAAATCAGCAGTGACATTTCCTCCACTGTGGCCTTATTTTCCTCTTTCAAGAGCTGCCTGTCACTCCATTGCACTGTCTGTGCCATTTGCATGTTATACCTCACTGTTCCCTTGGAATGGCCCAGGTAGTCCCATGAGTGCTTCACTGAGCCCAGAGTTACCACAGCCAAGCCCAGTTCACTGCTCAATTTTTTGGGGCAGGTTTTTCTGTAACTTCCTTTTACCTTTTCCAGCAAATTTAATAACCTTGTCCCTGCTATCCTCAATATGAACGACATAGCTCCTGGTTACCTGTGAATTCTCTGCTCATTTTTTCACAAATCAATGGAGTGAAAGGCCAGGAAAGGTTCATCATGACCATTTAGCCTAACAGGCCACAGAATTTCACCAAGGAATTTCCATGTTAAACCTATAACTTCTGTTTGAACAATTAGTGTGTCTTTTACAAAGCCACCTAGGCTTGGTTAAAAGACTGCAACTAATGGAGAACCCTCTACATTCCCAGATAGCTTGGCCTAAACATTTAACCCTCTCTGTTAAAAGTAAATGCATGATATCTTTCATCCAAATGTGGCCAGCTTTGGCTGACAGCCCTCAGACCTCTCTGTGGACTTTAACATTTGAACAGTTCATCTCAAGAGAAAAGATGACTGCAGGTCAGCTTCCCTGAGGCAATCACCCCTGTTCATGGTCTTACATACAGCAGACTATAATAATAGTGACATTAGTTATTGTCCCCCATGATAAGAGGGGTAAACCCACATTTGTGCAGAGGGGACAAACAGCTCTTACAGAACAGCTGGTATAAGGTAATCTATTTTTCCTGGTGGTTTGTATGTCTTCCTTTCTGCTGCAGTTTCTTTCCCATATGGGAAGATCAGCATCAGAAATTTTCTCATGATATTGATGCTTGTACATCTCAGTCAAATTACTTCTTAATCTTCCATTGGATAAGCTAGAAAGCAGTTGTAAGAGGTATTAAACCTCTTACTGCAAAGCAGAATTTCTTTCAGGTTTTTTGGCAGTGCTTTTCCAGTTTTCTGCATCCTTTCTGGATGTCTGAGCATGAGCACTAGCCCTCCCTAGCCATACTAAATACATTTGTTTATTTGCCCAAAGATTGCATCAGTCCCTGTATCACGAGCTTCACATTTGGAATTCACATTCATTTGTTCATCCAAAATAGCCCCTCCATCCTTTCCAGAATTTCTGTTCCCCAGTTCTCATTCTGAAACTGAAACTGTGCCCTGCATTCCTGGTTCACATGTGCATGTGACCTTCCCATAGGCTGTATGCATACAACAGCTTTCGAAAAGAATCCAGCTTACCAAGCAGTCCAGATCTTGCCTAAGGAATTCTCTGTCCTTATTAGCATCACTTATCATGCCAGAGATGTTTATTTAATCTGCAACGTTTACCAGCAGTGCCACGCTCTTCCACCTCAGTTGTAACTTCGTTTGCATTTGCCTCCAAGCTTTCAACCTTGCCTTCTTCTCTGCTCTTAAATCTCCAGCTTTCTAAATCCCGACTCCAAAGCAACAACTCCCCAAAAGCACCGAGCCTGCCTCCACAGCAGTGCAAGCAAATAATGATTGAAGAATCCCCATTTAAAAAGAAATCTCAGAAATTACCGTTTAAGGGAAACACATGGAAAAATGCCCTTGTCAGTCACAGCACATCCCAGGGTACCACATCCACTCTTCAATCAGTCCCTGACTATTCTCTAAACTGTTTCAGTCAGGGCCCTGTGTTGCAAAGCTTTTGCATACAGTTAATACTATCAGCATATTATTATAAATCATACTAACAGCAAATGCACATGCAGTATGTGGTTTGTAAGCACAAGTATACAAAGAGTTATGAATCAATCTATTTGTCTTTTTTGATGTACTGCAATCAATCCATAATCCAGTTGTGGAAAGGACTGCGTTTTGTTCTTAACAAATAAAAAATTCTCCAAGTACAAATGCTTTCATAACAAATGCTTCTCCAAAATTTAAGCATCTATTTTAATAACAGGAATTAGAGAAAAGAAACAATCTTTCTCCCTCACAGCTGTCAGATAGAGAGAAACAGATTTTTGTTTAAATATTAAAAGAAATTTTTAAAAAACCCCGAACAACCAAAAATGAAAACTACCTTATCTTCCCCCTAAAGGTTCTGTTGCCATTTATGACACAATTTGCCATAACTTTCCTGCTTAGCTCCCTCATTGATACGGACATTTCTAAATTTCTGGGAACCTTTCTGCTCCCTTATAATGTTTTACATTACATGTTTGCTTTACATGACACCCACGCCTTCCCTGCATGTATGGCCTTCAGCACATATGAATGGTGTTACCTCTTGTGCCAAGAGCAGACTGTTCCTACAAAGTGACCTCCAAACTTTAGTCACTGGATTTATGGAGAGGAGATTTCTTGTGTGAAATGACAGGGAAGGAGTCACCAGATATCACTGGTTAACACCAGTGAGTAAACAGCTTTGGAAAATCATGGATCACCAGACTTAGTCAGAGGTCCAGCTAAAGTCTCATATCTTCTAGCACACATCCATACTGCCTGTTACTAGAAAATCCCTAGGAGCTTAGAAAATGCAGATGATTTTAAATATTTTATGTTTGAGGTACACATAGTAAAGCAATGTGCAATCCATTTTCTAAACAGTAATTAGGTTAACAGAACATATTCATCATTTAATATGGTCATTAGTGATGAGTGAAATTAATCTTTTTCCTGTAGGAGCTTTTAAGAACCTTCCCCTTTATCTTTTTCAGAGAAGTTTCAACTTCTTGGCAAAAAATCAGCTCCTGAGTATTTGCATCCTAAAATACATCTTTGGCATTTGTGGTTTAAATATCTCCCACTTCCTTCTACTCTGACCCTTTGGCTCCATGGCCATATTCCAAGTCTCATGGCACCACTTCTTGTGCTGACGCTGCTGTGGGGATGTGACTCTGCTGGTGTTGCAAGCACGAGTTCAGCACGGGGCAAGCTAGAGAACAGGTTTGGTGTGGGGCATCACAGTTTTAGAATAAAGACTGTTGGTACTTGTTCATATACAAATAACAGGAAATTTCTGCAGCAAGCAGACACGTTTCAGCTTTGTTTGAATGTAATTTTCTTCCACAAAGGGATTTTCAGGGCAAATTCAGGGAGAAGCTATGGTAATCATCACATAAAATTTTGATAAATACTGTTAGAATAAAAGGTCTCCCTTCCTGGGCAATCCAAGCCATGGAATTATGTGATGGGGTACATACGAACCTGCCACACAGGACTCTGGTACCCACAGAAGCAGTTTGCTGTCCCAGCACCCTGACTGAAATCTTTCACTTACAGGTATTAAATGTTTGTTCATAACAGGGTGCAGAAATAGTTACTATATAATTTTCCCAGTCCACACAGGAAGAGATTTGAAATCCTGCCCCAGCCAGATTGTTACATCAGAAGAATATCTGGAAGCACAGATCCAGCTGAATGAAACTGCAGCCAGGCCAAGTCTGTATACAGCTATTGAAGTTACTAGGGGCACAACAGCTGGAGGACAGGCAGGGGAAGCCAGAAACTGCTCAGCTGAATCCTCTCCAGACCATGTTTGACACATTATTTATCTTCTTCTTTTACAGGTGTCTCCTGCCAAGGAAGTGGGGGAGAAAAGTATAGCTCAAAGAGATATTTACTTTTCTGTTGAATGAACAATTTTGAGTGAGCAAGATCAGTGTACAAGGATGAAAACACAGCCCTGTCCTGCTAAAACAAATAAAAATGTAAGAAATTAGCTCTTTGAAAGTTTTTCTACCTCCAGGAGATGTGATGGAGCTTAATTGCCTCTGTCACTCACTTCCCTCTCAGGAGGGGACCTGCTATCAGCCACCAGTCCAAAAGCCTCCACATCAGACAAAGCCAATGTCTTCAGAAGTGACATGCAGAGACGTGTGTGTGGCAATCCATCCACAGACAATCCACAGTCTCTGAGCACTCTCCAAGCCAGTGGTACAACATCCTTTCTTCGCTGTGCCATTGTCTGCCCTGCATTACTGGGCATGTGGGATAAAGACTAGCCAAGCTTCCTGCCTCTCTGTCTATAATCCATTCCCCCTGCAGGGTCACATCCACTCTGCAACCTCAGTGCCTGAGGCAGTGCTAGGTCTGCCTCGTGAACATTGTTGTTGGCTGGACTTCACGAACGAAGATCTTGGGATAAGCCTGCGCAATGGATTTTTTAAGTGAGGCACAGTGTGTGCAGAACTGGCCCCACTCCCTTTACTCCTGAGGCTCATCTTGCCACGGCCGAGCAGCTCGGACGGCGACAGCGAGTTCCTCCAGGATTCGAACCAGCGTCCTCAGAGGAGGAGCAGTTCCACAGGCGGGGGCCTACGCCACTCGGCCAACGCCCGCCGCCTCTCAAATGTAACTCTTGAACATGGGTGCTGGGAGAAGCCTGAGGATACACTGGAAACATGATGGGAATGTGACTTACACTGGGACCCCAGAAGGTATACCGTAATAAAATAGTATATACATAAATAATATAACTATAAAAGTAGTGCATCCTATACTAGATATTGTAATACCTAATGATAATCCATGTGAATATTTTGCAATGTTTTGCAATCTGCAGGTGTTCCAGATTATTCTTTTCCAAAATACCACGGTTAAAAAAGATTCAATTTTGCTGTGAGCTTCCAGATTCCCAGGGAACCAGACGGTTCTTACTGAGTATTGCAACTGTGCTCAGGACGTTGTGTCCAGCAACAGATTTTGAATTCAGTTCTATTCTGTTGAGAGAAGGTTCACAAGGTTCAAGGCACACTCTAGGAGCTTATGTGCTGGCTTCCCCAGGTCCAGAGCAATCCCAGAACAAACTTCCTTGCAGAATAGACTTGAGATTCCTTCTGGATTTGGGCTAAACCAATCTCTCTTCCTTTGCTATACTGGTAGTTTCCAGCCAGCTCCCAACCCAATTTCAAATGCCTGAAGAAAAACAACTCCTTGTACTTACAGGGAGTACCGTCAACAAGAGAAGCATGAAGTTACACAGAGGATTTTCAGTCCTTCAGAAATGAATAATGAGTAAGATGAGCTACCCAGCAGAAGGAATTGCCCTTGATTTAGTGGATTAATTTGCTCAATGGCATGAAATAAAACTATTTCAGGGAAATCAGAATTAATGTAAAACATTTGTTTTCAGACACGGTTAAACAATAACATGGAAGAGTACAATAGTCAATAGGATATAAAGAGAGGTTTAGACTGTAATACTGCAGCCATCTTAAAAGAAAGCTTTGATGCCGAATATTGTGTAGCTACTTTTTCTTATCACACCACAGTTGTTATACTGCTAACGGGTAACTATACAACCTTTCTGTAGCAAGGCAGACTGACAAACATACTTGCTTCTGTTTATGATTTTATCTAACCTATTATTAGCCTTTGCTTTAGAGTAGCAGCCAGGAAGAGAGATCATAGAGTAGCTTGCTGTTTTGCAAGGTGCCACACAAACACAGACTACAAAGACTGCCCTTGCCTTCTGAGAGTTTACAATGTGCTGTCTCTTCTTGCTCTGCCATGAAGTGCTACATCTGATGGGGAATGGCCACAGAACCTTTTCATTTTTTCTCAGGATGTTGCTTTGAAAATCTTGCTGCTGCCTTTTTATTGTTGTATTATGAGGGACAAATCTCTGTGAATCACAGAGCTCCTCTTGTTTTTCAAGCAACTTTTTTTTGTGCTTTGCACCTGTTCTGTTGCTTGGTCAGAGGATGACATTCTCTGATGGGCCTGAATACACAGTGTGATGGGAATAAAGCTTCAGGGTCTCAAGTGATGTGCAAGTTCACATTCCCACACACGGGCAGGTGATCTGAATCCATAACTAGCCCTGGCAGAAGCGAGTAATAGATTGCCTTGGGCTCAATTTTACCATGGCACACAGTGCTCCTGACACTGTAGGCTGCTCTTTGGCCACTGTGAGCACGGCAAAACTGCCAGCATGACCTCCTCCTGTGGAAATTAAGTTGGGGGATAAATCACTGTGGGTGGGCTTTAACATACTGCCTACATTTTTAAAGTCCTGCTGCCTAGAAAGTGGTTGTCCCTGGGCGTATTACCAGCAATATTTATGTATGGACAGACACGCTCCCCATAAATATCATTGCTCATGGTTAAATGTTAGAAATAATATTAATAGTAAAGAAATCTACATGAAAGGATGACTCAACCTAATCATGTTCCAGACATTTGGGACTCCACATCTCAATGAAATGGCTCTATGATGGCTCACAGTAAGAAAGAACAAGAAAGAAAATATACTGCCTTCCTCCTGCTCAGCAGTGTGTATCAAACAGTGTAGCAGCAGGATTCCCAGTCATGCACTGTGCCAAGGGCTTCTTTCAAGGATGTCTTATACCATGACCAGAAGAGCTGACCTAAATGGTCCAGCTGAGTGCAGCTGGACAACAGATTCACAGATCAGGCTTTGAATGGGAGGAGATATCATTTATGGTTCCCAAGATGAACATCTTGGTTGAATGCAACTATACATCAAGTATGGGGTGGCTCTGTGCCTGCAGCCCACAACTCCTGGATTGCCCATGGTGGCCTGGGGAAACTGCCCAGAGGGGAGCTGCAGGCTTGGCTCTTTCTGTTCCCCAGGCCATGACAACATGTGTTACACAGCCCTTCAGAGCTATTGGGAGGACTTCCTGCCTGGGAGCAGCCCGTCCTTCACAGCAGCCTGGACAGCGGCCCAGGGTGGCAGGGACTCCTCCCCACTAACCTGACCTCCCGTGTGCTGAACACCTGCTGCCCTGGGGCTTACATCTCAGCTTAGCACTGCAGAAAGTGGGCAAGTCTCTTCTGGGGCTTAGAAAGGGGCAGGGGGTGTAAGCATACACCTCTCCCTGCGCTGCCAAATCAAACCAGCCCCCGGCTCCATACCAGTAACTCAGAGCAGCAGTGGAGGGATGAGACTCAGGCTTGGAGAGGGTTAAGAACAACTGATCTATGGCTGTTACTGGCTGTGCTTTGCTCTCCCAGCTGGCGGAACACAGTCAGCAAAGAGACTTTTAAACTTCATTTTCTCTGTCTACAGGTGCCTGTCTTCCAGTATTAGTCTAGGGAACTGCACACCAATTACCTCATATATTCACTGAAAGTGCAGTACAATACAACTTATTGTTATATAGTGTCCTTGATAGAAAGCCCCATGAAATGCTTGACAGTACTATTGGGTCCATAAAAGTGTGCGTGGTCATGAATACATGTGAAGGTTCAGTCCCTTGCTCTTGATTCCTGTTCTCTGCTGGAAACCACTCTGTTATAATTCTCTCAATTTCAGCGGTGAGAGGAGGAGGAGGAAGGGAATAACACAGCTCTGTGTCACTGTCTGCAAATGCACAGGGACACAGAAGGGCCATGCTGCTAGACCTAAGATAAATGGACCCGAGGGACTCACAAAGACATGCAAATAGAGATGGTGAATGCTGACCCATAGCAGAGCACTGGTGCCTGGCCTGACCCTCAGCACCATTAGGGCTCCCAAAGCGAGGAGCTGTGTGCTGTCGCTGCAGCAGAAGGGACCAGATTTTCCACAGCAGTGTTTTGGCTCAGTCACACACACTGTACACAAGCAGCTTAATCTAATCTTTGCAGCACTCTGCAAATGAAGAGCATAATGTCGTGTCATGAATCACCTGTTTTCTCCAGCTCTGAGCCTACAGGAAAGAAAAAGGATTTTGCTTCCCAAAGTTCGAATTATTTGTAACTGTTTGCCTAAACCAGTTTCTAAAAATCACTCTAAAATGTCAATGTAGCAGTGTTACCATGAGGCAGCTGGAGCTGTATTCAAACAGCCAACTGTGAGGATGAAAACAAACTTACCTGCCCAATACAACACCTCTGCTCATAAAATCTGTGATAGATTTATGGTGTGCCTGCCTTCCAGGGCTGCTGGTTTTGGAGTCTCTCTGGGCAGTCAGAGGGGGACAAGCATGAAAACCAACAAGCCTTCAGAGTGTCCTGGGGTGCATGGAGGACCACTCATCAGCAGAGACACAGCAGCCCACCAAGGAGAGGTCGTCCCACTACGGGGGACTCAGCCGTGCCAGGGAACACCTACAGCAGGGAGGGCAAGGGGGCACAAGGCAGGGAAATGGGTTACCCTTTCCCTCTCAGGGACCAGCTCCCCACCCAATCCTAGACATGAAGTTTAAAGGGAGCCACCAGGTGACATTTTGTGACTTCTGAGGCGCAGCTTCTACTCTGGGTGTTTCAGAAACATTTCAAGGCCCAAAGAAGGCCAGACGAAGCAATTCTTTCTGTTGCACTCATCATGGCTGCAATAACACCCATGTGCTGCTGCTCAGATCCAGGGACTTGCCTTGGGTTTGTAGGAATATTTTGCAGAATGATACAGGTGAATATTTAGGAAAAGTACCCAAATACTTTGATTTCTTCTTAACAGGCTGTTCTGCCTTACAACCCTTGAGTTTTCTTTGCAATAATCCAGACACAGAAAACAAAAAATCCCAGACTTAATTAGGTCTGATTTTCATTAAAGCGTTATAGAAATTGAAAAAAGAAAGAACAAAAAGACAAGAAAGCTAAAACCTCAAAAATTGCACATAACTAAGCCTCAGACATTATTATCCACACAAATAGGCAATGACCTCTCAAATGTTTGTACAAGCAGTTGTTATTGAACTGTATCACAGAGCATTGACAAACCTAAAGAAGAACCATCCAGTGCCATTTAAAAAGACATCACAATTCTCTTTGTTGTGGGGTGCCCTGCGTGGTGCTGGAGCCCCTTGTTACAGGAGGTGTCCAGGGAGGGCATCCGTCTTGGATATCTAAGGAAACCTGAACTCTGCAAAGCCTTAGCTGTGCGTCAGTGACTGGGGAGCACAGAGGGAAGGGTCCACTGAAACATGGCTGTACTTTGATGAATTAGCAGTTCCAGAGGAAAAAAAATGGGGTGGAAATACTCTTAGGCTGACATTCGATACAAAACATTGCTAAATTGAAGAGTGAAAGAAAGTTTGTTTTGGGTTTAATGAAAATTTGCATTCAAGCAGTTTTACTGATCTGTACATTGTGTAAACGAAGTAAAAAAAAAATGGAGGTTAAAAAAAAAATCAAGCTGAGAACTCAAGATCAAAATGTTTCATTAGGAATAAAATACCTAATTTGAGTTTTGGGGACTTTTTAAAACACAACTAGTAAAATCAAGATTCATTTGAATATTACCTTGGTGTAATGAGATCAGGTCATGTAATTCTCACCCAGGGGCATTTTTCATCCTCTGCGACTCCACCCTAGAGCTGATATCTCTGCAGCTGTGGGGATCGGAGAGTAAGCATATCACTGAGCTTCTGGAGAGCTCTGCTTCTTATGTATCCATCCAGGCTGGTCCTCCTACCCAGTGCAACCACCTTGAGGGGCTTGGGCATAGTTTGCTGGGTGATGGAACCCTCTCAGTTGTTTCTGTGGCTGCTGAAGCTGGATTCAGCAGTCCTCAGCTGACCAACCCTCATCTTCAGCATGAAAAAGGCAAGGTTAGACCCAGAGCTCTTTTATTTTACTTGTCTGGTGTTGATAATTGGAAAATGAGTATTACAGAGGCAGCACAGGGTGGCTGCAATGGGTTGGATATAATCAGCATCCCAGTGCATGTCCAAGTTTGTCTTGTCTTATTTTAATTCTGGTAGTATTTCTGTTTAGAGTCGGCTCATTACAGGCATCTGTTCAAACGCTGGAGACTACATCCAAAATCAAAGTAGAAAAAAGGGAAAACAAATTAACATAATGTGCTGGCTTTTCACCTCCTCCTGCTTATTTCCGTAACAAATGCCCAGCAATGCCCTTTTAAAGCGCCTCACACAGGTACCCTTGTTATCAAAACTGTCCTGCTGGTGACAATCAGGCCCTGGGCACCGTTGCATGGAGGTGACTCCCAGAACTGGATCGATAGCTGGCAGGGCTCCCCGGTAAGGAGCTGACAGTGGTGTTGCAACCTGCTTGGAGTGCCCAGCATCCTAATTCTTTGCTGCAGGCAACCGTGGCAGGCCTGGAGAGAAGGAAATATGGGGCACTGTACAGCAGATTCCTATCTTTCTTTATTTCTGGCCCCCTAGTTTACATGCTGAGGTTCAACAGGAATTTCAAAATGTCAGTGAGCAGGAAAAGCAAAGGAGGGAGAGAGAGCATTATATCCTGCCTGTCTCTGTTTTACAATGTATTTATGTGGGAATGGAAGGGGGGTCCTGGGGCATCGCTTTGTATCCAGTTTGAAATGCCATTTTCCCCCCATAAACAGAAAGGTTTCAGAAGGATAATGCTAAGCAGAAAAGAGAAATGACACACCATTTATCCAGGTTTTGTTAAGTAATGAACTAGATTCCTCAGTGATCAATCTCCTCTTCAATTAACAACAATAAATTCCCCATAGAATATTCTAAACAATGCTGGACTTTCTTCTTGCGTTACATTATTTATGCAGCATGTTTGTTATTCTCATCCTTAAAGCAACTTTATATACCATGTCTTGTTTCTTATGCAGAAAAACAAGGAACCCGTGTGGAATGATGTCGGCAGTCGGTCCTCCCTGCCCAGCTGATCCCAGCCGCGCAATGCACACACACACACTGCCCCTCAGAGGTGACATCCAGGCATGACCACAGGCGAAAAATCACAGCTATTGAGGTGTGTTTTGATTGCAACATGTTTGTGCAATTTTGGCCATCTATCCGGCTTAGCAGAAAAAGTTGTGGTTTACTGTTTGGGTTTTTTTGGTTTTTTTGTTTGTTTGTTTGGTTTTGTTTGCTTGTTTGTTGGTTTAATTTATAATGCATGTCCATACTATGATCTCAGATAAGCAGTGCAAATCTTGCATAGCTCCTTTGACTTCAATACTGATTTTTTGCTAGGGACACATCTGGTGTCAGATTCCTGACCCCATCTTCTTTTCCTGAAAGCTCTGTTATGTAAAGATGAAGAATTGCAGCTATTGCCACCTTGCCTTTCCAGATGCTGTCAGACATGGCCATCCTTGGAATAAAAGAAACCCCACAGTGACCAGATGCAAACTGACATGTTGCCATTTACCTTAACAAAGAAGTATGGAAATTATGAGAAAGGAAAGAGCAGGCTAAGTCTTTCACTTCATTGACTTCTACAACAGTCACCAACCCTATTTCTGCTCCACTCTTTTCCTCATGGAAAGCACAACTGTGACAGCCAAGCCAGGCCTCAGCCACCTCAAGGGACACTCTCTCATGTCAAGTGCTTCACTGTCTCCTGTCCTGACGGAATAATAAAGAAAATCTGCCTCATTCTTTTCATCAACAGCTGCCTCTGCCCTCCCAAGCCAGGCAGGGTGACACACAGATCGACAGAGGAGGAAATGAAGAACAGCAAATGCTTTCTTGTGTCCATCTGCCTGATCTGACAGTAATTTCTGTAGCTAGGATTTTACATTAAGCAAACTGATGTGTATGTCTCCTGTGCAGGGCTGGAGGGGGGGAATGAGCTGCAAGCTGTGTGGGACCCTGAGCCATCATGCAAGCATGATGGGAAACAAGGCACTTAATTTAAAATAAACAGAACCAGGAACTTCAGGCAGGCAAGAATTATAAGCCACTCCCCCAGCAATAGTTAGCACAGCATCCTCATGGGATGGACTTAGCACTGAAATTTCAGCCTGCCACCCTTTCACACCCTGTCAAGGAGAAAGCAGGCATGCAGTAGAGAGCTGGGAACTCCCTTCACTGAACAAGAAAAGACTCCACAAACATGACTTGCCCCTTTTCTCCATTTGCTCCTTTTGACTCCTGGTGATTTCAAATGCTAGGTGAAGCATCAGTGTTTGCAGGTTCATGACTTACCTGTGCTCTGCACAAGCTGATTGCCCTCCAGGGCAGAAGACCATCAGGAGTGAGATAACCCTCCCTCTGGGCTAGGGACCTGAAGCAGGAAGAGACGTGAACTGAAATGGGGAGAATCCATCCAAAAGCTGGAGAAAAACCATGGGCTTGGCCCTGGTATGTCTGGAGGGAGGATAGATCTGCTGAGATTGGAGACAAACTATGAACCAACCACACACAGAGAAGACCTGGCCCAATCTCTGCACAGGAAGACAGGAAGTGGGTGTGTAGGAAACTGGGCTGCCCTTTGTTCTGTTATGGCTGTCCATACTGGGATTTGGGTCATTCTGGAACAGTCCAACCCTAGCAGGGTGGGAATCAGGCCTTTGGGCAATGCTAGTCAATGTCCTTTTTCTACACATAAAAATAATGACCATTTTGTAAATCATAACTGGGATTGTTCTGCCTGGCTTCAGTGGGAGGAAGTGGGATTCATTAATTCTGTTAATTCCCATCTGACAGTCCCTTTTATCTGGTGATCAGGGTCAACCTACAAGGGGGACACCCAGCCAGACATTTACAAAACAGGAGGTGTGCACGCATTTGTAAAGGAAGAGTTATAAAAATGTTACTTTCCTTTAGAAAGAAATTTGCGACAAGAGATTTTAATAAGTATGTTCTTGGACACTGTCACTCTACACAACATGAATCCAGCAGTGCTAGAGATAGAGGTCAATGGAGAAGTCCTCCCCATAGGCTCTCCCTTTGCCTGGTGGGGATGGTCATGCCTGGCCATGCATGATGCAGTTGGATCGAACTTTGAACCAGTGTGGATGAACATATCCAAAGCCTGGAGGTCAGCTGACCAGCCACTGACAAAATAGGTCCCTCTGTACTTGTAACAAAAGCCTCCAGCACATTTTCTCTTATCCCATCACTGTGCTTTTCCCTCTCCCTTGAAACGTGCCTTTCTTCCTGCAGAGATACACTGTGGGAGAAACCTTGTCCACACACACTCATCTTCAACACGAGGCCTGAGGTTTCTGAGGGGGATAATGCAAAGTCTTGCCATGCACAGCACTCAACAGATTTCCACACTGACCTTCATCAGGCCTGAGCAGAGGCAGGAATGCTTCTTGGGCTGCTTTTCTGAGTGCCAAGGATATGCCATTTGCATGCAACTGACTTTGCAGAAGGAGAGCCCACCCTTCCCCTCAGGCTGCATCTGCATGTCCTTTCCAGATGGCAGTATGTGAACGGTGAAGGAAGATCTGCCAGCCACCGGTCAGAGAATGAAAGAACCAAGTCACTGATCCAAGGTCCTGCTTACACAGGCAACACCACCACACAGATGCCTCCATGAAATACATCAAGCCATTTTAAAATGAAAGAACTGTTCCCCAGTACCCACTGTAAGGAGGCAGAGCACAGTACTATACACCCACTACCATCCAAACTCTCTTCACTACAATCGCAGCTGCAAATTTTCACCGAGGCTTGCAAAGAAGTGACTGGATGGAAACAACCCTCAAAGCTCCCTGTGAGGCTGTGCTGGCCACACCCTGATCTCCAGCCTTCCTTCTCCTTCTCCTCCTCCTCCTTCTGGGGAGAACAATGCTGCTTTGTCAGCACCAGGAGGAGTGAACACTAGCAAAGTACAATGGCCTTTTTATCCTAGCTTCAAGGCATTTGTGGTTGGAAAAAGGAATGCATTCATCTTGTAAGAGCAAGGAATATCTATGTAAGAATTGGGCTTTGCCCACAGTTCCGTATTTGACCTCCAGGGAATAGATCGGAATACGGCTCACAGTCAAAACATTTTAGCTCATTCCTCTCTCTTTGCTTCAGCTAATTTTGAGAGTCTGTGCTTGTTCCTTTACTTGTATGTTAATTGCAGTGGTGATCTAACCACTAAGGACTTTAATGTCCTCCTCATCTTGGGAAACTTATTCCTGTCATCAGGAAGACAGGTGGAAACATAGGTCTGCTCATTGCTTCTGCACAAACTCATCTTTAAACTCTGAGGTCCATTTAGCCAGGAATGAGTTAACACCCATACCTCTCAGTCAACAAATTGGCTTATTCAGGAAAAAAAAATATCCCAGAAAATTGGATGTCAGTAGATTATCCTTTTCCAGATCCATGGATTAGTGTGCTTGGAGAGGGTATCCAAGCGGAAAAGAATGTAATAGCACTGTATGTGCAGGGAGAGCCTTCACCTCTACTCTAGCTCAACTACACATTTCTCTTATCACAACCATCACATGATGCCTACCCTCATGCCTTTTTTCACTTAAGCCTATTATTGAATTTTTATAAATATTGGAAAACCTCTTGAAATGGTGAAATTTCTTGCTGTAATGGACCATATGTTAGCTAAATAATTCTGTTTCCTCAGTTGTCCCCCCACTCTGCTCTTCCAACATCACTTCCTTGTTTGCTTAGTTCCCTGTATTAAGCGATTGCAGCATCCATCCTCCCTTCAATATCTCCATGACACATCCACACATACAGGTTTCCACCTACAGCTTAAGGCCAACCTCTTCTCTCAGGTTCTCTTAGTCTAGCCTAGAGCAAGTGCCACAGCCTCGAATACCTGAGCACAAATAAACTGCTCTGGACTTCCTGTAGGCTAAGGGAAGTTTGGTGCACAGAGAGAAACCAGGAACCAGCATAGGTGGTGTGAGCTGTGCCTTCGATGCCTGGTGCTTTTCAGCAGAGGAAATCATGCAATCAAAGCCAGAGTGGCAGAATGACAACATCTGCAGTGGCAGCTCTTTAAGTTATTACAAGTTGTGTGTCAACGTGACATTTCTTCCTTGAGCCCAGGCCTTGGGCTCAAGCTTGTCTGACATTCTCTGTTTTCTCTTTCTGCTGGGGGCTTTTGTGCTTGGTTGAAGTTTTGGTTGTGTTTTTTTGTTTTGGTTGTGTTGTGTTTGTGTCTTTTGAGTTTTGTGGTTTTTTGTCCTTTCTTGATTATTTTTTCCCTCCATTGAGCCTTCATAGTTGTGGAAGGAACCTTGAAAACAAGAACCAAAACAGATTTAGTTTGAAAATGAGAGGCTGATTAACATGAGGAAGAGGATCTCCAGCAAATCAAGGGAAGTGAGCCTTCCTCAGCACTGGTGAGACCACAGCAGTCCCCAGTTTGTGGCTCCCCAGTACAGAAGGAGGACATGGGCACAATGGAGCGAGTCCAAGGACATCAAGGTGGCAGAGGAGTCAGAGCACCTGCCATGTGGGGAGTGGCTGAGAGAGCTGGGGTTTTTTAGCCTGGAGGAGAGAAGGCTGAGGGGCACCTTGTCAGTGTGTGCAAACTCCAGAGAGTGGCAGTGGGTAAAGAATTATGGATTCTGACTCCTCCCAGCTATGCTGAGTGGCAGAACAAGAGGCAGTGGGTACAAAATGAAATACAAGAAGTTTTATTTAAACAAGCTACCCAGAGAGGCTGTGGAGTCTGCAGTCTTAGAGATACTCAAAAACCTGACAGGGTACATCTTGGAGCAGTCTGCTCCAGCTGACCCAGACTTAAGGAAGAGGTGGGACTGTGGGATCTCCAGAGATGCCTCACAACTTCAGCACTCCTGCAGTGCTGTGATTGTCTAACAGGATGCCAGAATTAAGATTTTAAATGCTAATTTCTAGCTTTAAAGACATCTAAAATTCTGGGAGGAGAGCTGATCTGTTCTTTTTCAGGATTTAATTGGCAATACTGTATTATGTTTTCCCTGAGTTGCAATCCTTCCCCTTAACAGGAGGAAGCTCTGGAACCAGTCCTGGCCATAAACTGCAGGGCTGTTAGAACAATCACCTGTGATGGCTTCTTGAGTGAGATGTGAACACCACTTTAACAAAAAAAAGATGAAGCTGAAGCTTCAGTGTTGCAGCATGCAGTGCCTGGGTAGTTCGCAGTATTTCTGCTAGATTTAAATGTGTTTGATGTTCGTTTCAGAGATTTGCAGGAGGCTTTTCATCAACATTATTGAGTTTTAAAGGTTTTGCATTTCATTTTTTGAAAGTCTGATAAAAGTAATCAATATCTGTATTTTTTCCCCTTCATGATCATCTCATGTCACAGATACAAACTCTTTAAAAGAGAAACTGATAGAATTTTGAGATGTACTCAGTAGTCCAATGCAGAGACGTGAATCACAGAATCATAGAATTGCTTGGTTTGGAAGGGACCCTAAATATAATCTAGTTCCAACCCCTAGGCAAGGGCAGGGATGCCACCCACTAGATAAGTGTGCTCCTGGCCCCATGCAGCCTGGCCTTGAACAGGGGGTATCCACAGCTTCTCTACTCTCTGTTCCAGGACCTCACCACCTTCAAAGGAAAGAATTTCCTCCTAATATCGAACCTAAATCTCTCCTCTTTTGATTTAGAACTATTCCCCCTTGTCCCATCACTATCTGCCCATGTAAAAAATTGCTCTCCCTTATTATCATAGGCCCTTGTTAAGTATTGGAAGGTTGCAGGGAGGTCCCCCCAGACCCTTCTTTTCTCTGGGCTGTTCAGCCGGGGGAAGAGACTATTCAAGTATCAAGTTATGAATAATTTGGGAACTTAATCCTGTACTGGGTATTTGAATCAAAAGAGAGGGATACTTTTAATTAAATAACTATATAAACCTACAAAATCAGAGGAGTGTCCTGATCTGAGATTGCTCGGTTTTCTGGGTATATATTCTGAAACATTGCAAAGAGGTCTGATTTTGGGGAAATGGTGAGGATTACTCTTCTGAAAAAATGGCTCTGAGTGATGTAATCCAAGTGCAAGGATCAGCTGGAGAACACTGTCCACAGCAAAACAAGTATTGCCAGGGGAATTGTCTCTTGAATCCTTTATTCACTGAATTATTGCAGAAGAATATTTCTCCCTCTAGACACATGCTGAGTTATAATTTGATCAGAGACTTGAAATTGTATTTGGAAAAAATATTCTAAAAAAGGCTAAGGATGGAAAATATTTTGACTTAGGAGTTCAATATGGAGTGGACAGCTGTGATTATTGTTCTGCTTTTACCAATTAACTATTGCACCACACCAGAACTGATTAAGAAAAATGCAAGTGCTCATGGAATGAAAAGAAGTTCAAATTTTCTTTTGTTTATTTAACCTACATTTTTTTGTTATCTCAGCCATTTTTTCTCCTTATATGTGGTCTCAATTTTGAGTAACATGGTTCAACTGATCTGCTGTAAAATGCTTAAAGCACAAGGAATGCTTGTGTACTAGGACACATTCTAAACTTGCTACAGGCACTAATGTTTTGTACTGGGAAATTGAGGGAAGTATCTTGAAAATAAATTATGCCAACCAATCAAAAGAAAGAAGCTCAGCTAGACTGTCCTGCTCAGGTGCCTGTAGTCACTCTCAGCTGAAGTCACAAGCCTTTTGGAAAAGAGGGCCATTTCTCAACATCTGCAACATACCAACTACTCTGTGCCCAGTAAAAAAATAATCTGAATAACAAATGGAATTGTTTCTAAATATAATGTTCCCCAAAGCTTACAGAGATGCCATCTGCTCTGTAAGGTAGAAAGCTGGAGCATATAAAAACTTCCGTGTATGCGTAATTTTACACCCTCACGCAGCCCAGGGATATTCAAGCACATAAAATTTAGCAGATATGTAAACATTTGTGGAGCTACAGCTCCATAATTGGTAATTTTGCAGCCACTGTATTTTTCAAGGATCTGGAAAGAAGCCCCATGGCAGAAGATGCCTTGAGGGTCAACAAAAACCAGCTGTGGACAGCTCATCTCCACTTTTATTCTAGTGCTTGGCTTAATTTGCCTGTCTCCAAAACTCACCCAGTTTGCAGTGGAAGTATGGCACATTCCCAGCACTCTGGCATCTGAGAGACAGCAGAACGTATCTCACTTCTGCTGAGGGCTGGAAGTGAAAATAGAGTGTGAGGGATCCAAAAGGAAGTTGTTGAATGCGTGGCAGATGTTGTTACATTTGGCCTAGCAGAACTCCATGTGGCAGGCACACGGCTGGTGATCCTAGCCAGAGAGGTTAATGGTGATGGGCACTTCTGTGTGAGGGTTTTCTTTCAAAAGACAGTGGAACAAATGTTATAAGTGTACTATTAACAGCAAGAAAAATAGCAACAAAAAATTAAAATGAGGGGAAGGGAGGCTCAGAGATAATGATGTTGGCTGGGAAAATAATACATCAATGGCCAGGAAGAAGCATAAAACCAAGGAAAAGTGGGCTGAAGAGATATCTTAAGCTTGCTCTATGTACCTCCATCCCATGTCCCTGAGTTTTGGCAGCCACACCTCCTACAGACAAATGCAGAGAGAGGAAGCCATACACACTGGTATGAATCATGACTTTCTAGGCCATTATTCATAATGGGAGCTATGCCTGAGCAGAGGTGCATTACTCGCATATTGAAGATGATTTATGTGGGTTTTATGTAGCTGTTGGGCTTTAATTATTCACTTGATTATCAATAAAAAATAAGCAGTGAGCAGTACAGAATGTTAACATGTCTGAAAGGGACATGCAGCCCTTGTGTGAAACAAATGTGCACATGCACAGAGGCATTCTTGCCCATCAGTGCCAGGTATGAGCACAAATTCACAAGCAGGATTAGCACTTTTTTTTCCCTTTTCTTTTCTCCCCTATCCCCTCCCTACCGTTTTTGCAAACAAAACCTGCCAACCTGCTCATCAGCTCTGTAAAGGCAGACAAATGTTTCAGCAAAACGTGTGCCAAATGTCCATTGATACTGGCTCAAATTCAATATGATGAAATGAATTGATGCTGGCGGCCCATTTGGTGCAATGCAATATCTGATCAATAGCAAGTAATTGAACATCATTTTGTGTAGGATAGAAAGCTGGCACTGTTACATCACTCTGAGTTATGGATCATATTAATCACTGCCTAACTGTTTCATCAATGTAATTTCTTTTCATCAACTTGCTGTGGCATTCAGAACGTTGGACATAAAGCCTCGATACTGTATTAACTTGAAATTAAAAGCTGTGCAGCCCAAGGAAACAGCACATCATTACCATGGGTGTGAATAGCGTTCTCACATCGGAGTGCGAAATTGTACAATTGGCACCTTTAACAAGCAGAGCGAAATGACAGGTGGAAAGAAATCAAATGGCAAGAACTCATCTGGACTGGGGGCATATACACTCATACTAGCCTTATCTTCAGTTCTTCCTCCTTAATTGCAGCCAATGCAAGACCAGCAGGGAGAGAAATCTTTGTTTCTTCTAAGCTTTTGCAAGTTTACAGGTCTTCACAAGTTGTTGGACTACTGAGGATCTATCAACAGGGCAGGTCTAGCAGAGGACAAGGTATGATCTTTCCAGCCCCCTTTCTAGCATGGAAATAGGTGCACATCTGTCACTGATGACTGGTATTCCTATTGCTAAAACTATGCTCTTCCCATTTTAGTTTTCTTCAAGCCTCTTTTTGTACTCCACCAGAGGTATATTTGTGTAGGTAGGTACTGTTACCTTCTATCAGATGACTTAAAGCCACTCTTTTTCCACTGCACACTAGCAGGAACCCTTACTCAGCATTTGGCAGTAGAGGAAAGCTTTCAGACTAGTCACTCAGAGAGCCATTGCCATGGACCCTGCCACAGCCAGAGCTGAGAGGCAGCTTCAGCCAGACCAGGGCACAGTCCTGCTCTGAGTGACAGCAAAACTTTCTGAGGGGTACACTTCAGACACCTGCCTGGGCAACTAACTGCACAGCCTGGCACTCCACTGTGGAACCCAAACCTTGTAACACATACTGCTGTTTGCGATTAAAATCATCACAGAAAACTGAAAGCAATTCTTCACCCAGACTAATCCTGGCTTCTTGCTGGGACAAGACATAATTATACATATTCTCCCACACCCTGCTTTCTGTGGGAAATAAACTGTGAAAAGTAAAAAGATATTTAAACCAGACCACTCTTTTAGACCATAAGCACAGAGCACTCGGTTTATGTCTTGCCCAGGAAGCTGAATGACCCTGTCTAAGCCCATAGATAAAGCTGGCAGAGGACAGACTCAAGTCTCTGTTATTACACAGAAAACCAATGGGACTATGTCCTGCCTTGAAGAGTGAACAAGAAGGCAAGTCAACAGCAGAAAAAAACTGGCAACCTGATCTTATTCTCAGAGCACCTGCATTTCCCACTGATAGCTGAGCTGCGGGTGCCTGGCACTTCTTAAAATGTAGCCAGCTTATTCATCCTGTCTTAGGTGAAAGCTTTTTCTCTGTTCTCTCTTTGGTGTGAAGCCTGTTGGGAAAGACAGGATGAGAGCAGATAATAAGAATAGCATTTCAACATCTCCAGCTCACAGTTTCTTGCCATATTTGGTGATTGTTTTCTTTAAACTCCAAACTCTGTGAATCTTAGAGTTTCATTAAAAAAAATGCTTTCTCTTCCTTTTCATTGGGCAAGGAAAGCCTGAAAACCTGTCATCCAACAGAACTGCAAAATTATAAATCTAAAAGGAAGAACCTTAAGAGTGTATTACTCTTAAACATCTGCACTTTTAACAGTGACCTCATGACTTCTAAGGTGGTCTTACTGTTAGGTTTTAAGTGCTGGGAAAAATTGACTATCACTACAGTTTGCAGTTTGGATAAAGTTCTGAGAGAAATACTTGCAAGTACCACTGGTCAGAAAAAAACCTTAAATTATGGCAAAATGGGTTTTATGGGAAACTTTCCATGCTTTGTCTTTTCTGTACTTCCAGCTGGAATTAGAAACGCAACAGACTCAATTCAGGGATAGAGGCAAAATAGAGGCTTATATATCTTTATTTCCAACCCGCTAAGGAAAATGGTTCTTTACATGATTAAATTAAAGCATGTACCAAGATCCTAGTAGATTGTGACTTCATATTTCAAGTTTATCAACAGAAATGCTTTGTTTATGTAGAGAAAAACAAAATTGTGTGACTACTGATTTCAGAGCCAAAGGATGCTGGATCCCTAAATAAACCCTGGAAGGATGTGAGTCCAGCTTGGTTTTGTTTTTAGCTAAAGAAGTCAGAATCTTGCATTAATGAGGAGTTGAGGCATTAATTTCCTCTGCCCTCAGTGGTAAACCTGTGCAGTATTGTGTACAGCAGGAACCTGTCTCCTGCTGAGGTCACACCAGCTATTTCTACACTAAATCTGCACATGAGACATTTAAAAAGTATTTCAAGATCAGGCAGTGCCTGTACAGACAAGAGCACAGGGTTGTAGAGGGACACAGCACAGGTTTTTTGTCTGTGACTGCTTAGAAGGTTTAGGCATCTCCGACAAAATCTTCCAGTCTCCCCTTTCCCCATTTCCACGGCTGACCCTGGCTGTTCCTGCCTTTAATGGTACATGCTAAATATGTAAATGTGTGCCTCTTGTTTGAGGGGTTTTATCCATACTGGTCCATTAAAACTTAAAGTAATCCTGAAGACACTCTTCAGGGAGTGCTCCTTCTGAGCAACGTCCATTGTAGTCACCATCACAGAGCAAATCATCTGTGCACACACATGCACTTACACAAACAGCTTTCTCTTCATTTTTCCACTTCCCCTTGCTACCAGTAGCACCAGTAATTCTCTACTGGTATCTACTGGTGCCCTGTAATGGAGAGCTAATTGTGACATTGGCAAAATGGGAAGAAGCCTCTGTAAGCCCCACAGAAAATCAACCGTAATTTCTTCACAGCTCCACCTCCTTGGTTCAAACTCCCTGTCACCCTCTGCTTCCTTTAATCTAAAACAAAAGCTATTCAGAGTGCAAAGACATTTGCTCTTTGTCTATGCAAAATAACCCTCCACAACCCTTTTGTCTGTTCACGTCACTCAGATGATCAGCCACATCCCCTCTGCAGTGACAGCTCCCCAAGCACATCTACTTTCTGCTCTGTTGTTTCACTCCTGTATTTGTAAGAATGACTTATTTTAGCAAGTAATTATACTAACAGCCATACAGAGATAGGGCCAAAAAATGTAAAAACACTTACAGAAACGAAATGAAGACACTGTTATCTTAAAAGGAGAGAGTCCACTACTAAATTCACTGATGTTAGCCTGCTGGGGTTACCTGCCAGAAAAGGTCAAGATGTAATTATGATGGGTGTGCTGAGTGTACTGTATCCCTGATGCATGAGAATCTGTGAAGTTGAAGTATTTCAGCAGTACCCAAGACAGATTAAAACTCTCTGAGGACAGTAAAAGCAAAGCAAATGGTAAGGTCCCACCAAGGGAACGATGCACAAATATCCTGCAGGGAGAGCACACCTTGAAGCTCTGGAGCCAGAGTCTTGGTGCCTTGAGATCTCTTCCTCATTTCACAGTGTATTTACTGAGGAGTAGATGGGGAGCTGTGCTACTCTGTGCTCAGCTCCTCACACAGAGATGTCATGATTATTTCAGCCCACCAAATTCTTGGAAATCTAAGAGTAGATGTCACAACGTCAAAGACTACTGTGCAGTTTGTGTATTACTCTCATTATCAGTGTACAAAATGAGACTTACACAGTATTATGGTATTTAGATAGCACTTGTCACCAGGGTACTTGAGCTTCCTACATAAACAAACATTAAACAAACCTGTTTATCCCCTACAGCCAACTAAATCATTTTTGCAGGCATTTAGAGAACTTGCACACTCCTGTAATTATTGTCACATTGTCATTCACTTGGTCATGTTCAGGAGCACAATTCACTTCCCCCAGTATTAATGAGTAATAAATAATTCATACAAAAAATAAAAAAGACACCTAACAAAAGAGACACGGGCATACTTCATGTGGTGACTGCATTTTATAGTCTGTGATGTCGATTTCTGTAGAATTCAAGAGAAAATGATAACCTTTCCTTACATTTTGAACATCCTATAGAATAGAATACAATTAACATCTTTGTCAAATAATATAATCTGGTAGGATGGCTCAAAAAGCTTGCAGAAGAGAGCACTCTGTTTCAATTCCAGAACAGAGCACTGTTGTACTTCTATAGACTCTTATGGATTTCATCCCTCTCAGCTTCTGCAGAACTTTCCAGGAGGGTTTGCACATGAAATGAGAAGAATCATGGGAGAAGAGCTGCTATAGAGAGACACAAAAACATCTGGCCTAAATTTACTACTGAAAGCTGTCTTGGGAAGCTTAAACACAGTGTGACTATTCTGCTTCATGAGTAAGGGGTCAGGTGTGTTCAGAAGAGGGTTAATGGGATTAAACCAGAGAAATAGCATGAGAGTGCCAAGAAGATGCACAATTAAAGTGCTTTACCTGCCTAACGGTGACAGGTGGAGTACAAAGTCCCTGGCTACTGCAGTTGCCCCTCAGCTCAGCAGAGGCAGCAACCAACCATTCTGTGGATTTGCCAGCCTGATGAGTTCCACAGCCTGTGAAGAGCTCCTTTGTCCCAGGGACTCAAAAGAAACATCTGGTCCTTATATGAGAGACAACGTGACTTATTTTGAGCATAGAAGGAATCAGAAATCTTTCTTCAATCATCATGAATCTATCCAACGTATATGGGACCTTTCAGTTGTGTCCTACATGAAAGAGCTGCATGGTAGCCTACCGTGAGCACTATTCCTGTCCACACAAACCAATCCCTTTCCACTCAATTGCCAGTCCCGTGTTGATTGTATTTCTGCATAAAAGGTAAAGCTTGATTTTGTGTTTTCCTGTGGCCACTCAGCTTTATTGTTGTTTTACAGGAGAGTGGCAGAATGAAGCAGAAAATACTTAACTCTTGTTCATTCTCCTATAAGCTGATGCTGGAGGGAGTTGATCTTGATCTAAGCTCGGAGGGAGATCCTGCATTGTTGGGCAGAGGGGGCTTCAGTGCAGTCAGGCAAGACGGGGGAGAAGCAAATGTCTGGTTGGTGTCAGAACACAAATGCTGTTTACATTCTGGTAGACAAACAAGAAAGTAAAAAACAATCCCTTGAAAAACACCAGAACGCAAATTCTAAACCACACAGATAAGAGATGTCAGAACTGTGCAACCTTAATTAACCCTTCTGTGTGCATGCATTATCTAATTGCATAAGCATATATAATTTCTCCCCACAGGGCCTGTATCTCACAATGGAGGTGACAAACTAAATCCAGTGTGCAAGAAGCTGCTCAATATTGTCCTTTCTCCTTCTGTTTGTATGGTCCCAGGTTATTTACTGAATACCATTCACTTCACGTTGAAGGTAAGATTACTCATCTTATCATGGGCATTCTTGTCACATTCCTGGCTTTAGCAGCTGTGGACCTCACATAAATTAATACATTTGTTTTCATTTGTGTAAAAGGAGGGCTTGGCATTATACCCATTTATCTGAGGAGATCACTGCTGAGCAATTACTATGAGAAATTCAATTGCTCTCCCTGAAATGGTTAAGAAAGCTAATGAAATATGGTTTCACCATGAAGAGAGCTGTTCAGTTTTAATAAGTGATGCTACCAGTCCTGCATAAATTTTGTGTTTTTATCCTAACCCATGTGATTACAGATACACTCATTTTTCTTAAGAATAATTAACTCATTTTTCAGAATCCCACCAGCTCCTTTTACAGAACAGCTATGTGAGATAAACCCAAACAACGGACTTGCCTTACTCTGTTACAGAATTATGAAGGCTTCAGCTGACCTGGGATGAAGTCCTTTGCACCACTGAGGCTGAGTTTCTTCACCTTTTGTCACCTAGTTCCTCGATACACTAACTAGTCTCATTTGTCTTCTTCAGTCTCTCCTAATATAGTTTTAATGTTCTTCAGGAGTTCTTCTATTTTGGAAATATATGAGAAAAATATTTTTTCCTTTAATTTTAAAACTCCACACTTTTTAGAAACACCTGTCACTGTTTCCATCTCTCCAATCAGTGAGCAGTGCCAGTGTCTCTCTCAGTGGGAGATGACAATTTGATGATACTTCATCAGTGTGGGACTCCTGCTGAGAAGTAGATTGAGACAAAGAAAATGCCTCTCAGCATTGGAACAAATAAGAAATCAGATTTTCCAAGTTATTGTTAGGTAAGTTCAATGTCTTGTATTTTTTGGAATAAGTCTGCATGAGTGTGTACTGGCATTAGTATCAGCCAGTTCGCTCCTGTTTCTCTCTCCACTACACAGGCATTAGTGCTACCAGCAAAATGACAATCCTCAGAAAACAACACCAGGCTGAGAGTAAAGAGCAGTACCAAAATGCTGCCCTCACCAGAGATTTCCTGCAAACATCAGCTAAGGTTTCTTTAAAGTCTCAATTCACTGAGGAATAGAAGCCTAGAGCAGCAACCCTTTAATCAGAAAGTTTATCTTGTTCCTGGTGCTATGTGTGTTCTGATTTGTACTTTCAAGGCTGTCTGCATTACCAGGAAGGACAGATACACTTCAGAAAAATAATTCAGAAAGGCCTTAAAAAGCATGTATTAGTTCTGGAAAGCAGTGAATGTAAAAATACAGGGCAAAAGAATTGAGGGGTGTGCATGTGTGAAAATCCAACCCCTCTGTAATCTGTTGGAGATGACAAATCCAAGGGAGCCTTCCTACTCATTCTTTGGAACAGAATGCCCTATTGCCTCCTAGATTGCTCACAGTGGAGAGAGTCACAGACTCCCTGCAGACTGACAGAATATTCAGTGCAGGAGTGGCTGGCAACAAAATGCCCAAAGTGAGGACACATTAAGAAAAACTATTTGATGGAAATTGTTGTTGGAAATCCTCCTGATCGTTCACTGTGGTGGGGTTCCCTTTTCTTGCATTAAGGGCTGCTGAGGCCCTGTGAAGCTGCACAGCAGAGACAATTCAGACCGTAAACACAGTGCTGCAGGTTAGAGAAAACATGGCATGTGTGCTCTTAGGATGATGTGAGTGCTCTTTGTACTCGTACACATGGGGAATGAACTGGGCCCAGTTCCTCTTTGCTACTGGGACAGTCTGTCCTTTTGGTCAGGCATTGGGCAGCCCTCAATAACCATGACTAAGCCAGTATATTGCAGGGAAGAAAAGCTGTCTTTCTGGGAATTTAGTTGCCACTGGGGCTGATGGAAGTCCAAGGTGAAGAGGGACTTTTTACAAGGGCAACTAATGATGGGACAAAGGGAAATGGATTTAAATTAAAAGAGATCATGTTTAGATTAGTATTGGAGAAAAATTCTTTGTTCTGAGGGTGCTGAGGCACTGGAACATGTTGCCCAGAGAAGTTGTGGATGTTCCATCCTTGGAAGTGCTCAAGGCCAAGTTGGATGGAGCTCTGAGGAGCCTGGCCATGGGAGTGGGGTTGGAACAGTATGGTCTTTAAGGTCCCTTCCAACCCAAACCATTCTATGATTTATATCAGGAATAACACCTGCCCACTTCTTGCTGCACTGTGAGCAGCCCTTCCTGTTTTTTTGAAAAATATTTTGCAGAGAGGATGCAAAAAGTCTTTGACCTCTTTGACCCTCCTTTCTTCCTCTCTTTATTTCCCTGAGGTCCAGGGACAATTCTCTCCTGGTGTCTCCATTAATTTCAACAATCTCAGGTAAAGGTGGAATTGAGATAGTTTTCTTCCAGACAGAAGCAGAGTTCATGCTGCCTTTCTTCTGCAGGGAGGTAGGTCTCTCAGGAGACCATGGGTGAATGGTGTAACACATCAGCAATAGTTCTGGTGCATGGTAGAATTCTCCCTGTTGCCTCAGACCCGTAGCCCACACATCTGCATTTTTCTGTAGCTTTGCTATACTCCCCTCAGTTCCTCCTGGGATGCCGGGTCCTGAACAGCCCACAGTACAAGCCACAGCTCATGATGTCCAGCTGAATTTTACGGTAATAAACAGGCTGATATTTGTTTAATTTAGTGAAATAAATGCCTTTCCTGGCTGTTTGGAAAGCAAATCCCTCCTTACCCTCCAGCTGGTATTTGCTGTACTTGAGTGAGCCTGCTAAAAACCTCGGGTTATAATTTAATGCTGCTGTATTTGTGCAGAACCAACAAGCCTTTCTTCAGGCCTCTTAAGGTTTTTCAAGCCAAGGAACTGCTCTTTTCCTTGATGGAGCTCTCCAGTGCCTTACCAGCATTGCACACAGCAGATCTTCCATCAGGGATAGTAAGCAAACAACATATTACCTGCAGCAGCACGTACTGCTGAGCATAATAACATATTGAGGCAGGACCTTGCTGAGCTTTCTCAAGTTCCACGTGGAACAGAGTCATGTGGAACCTCTTTTTCACTATTAACTGTGATGTGCTGACCCTGGCTAGATGCCAGGTGCCCACTAAAGCTGCTCTGTCACTCACCTCCTCAGCAGGACAGAGGAGAGAGAATATAGTGAAAGGACAATGACAGGGCAGGGAGATAAGGACCAGGAGAGATTATTTACCTGTTGTGGTCACAAGCAGAAAAGAAGTGACTGAGGAAATTGACCAAATTTGCTACTGATCAAATCAGAGTAGGATAATGTGAAAATAGAAACAAATTTTAAAACACCTTTCTTCCCACTCCTTCCTTCTTCCTGGGATCAACTTTACTTGCAAATTCTCTGCCTTCTCTGCCTGAGTGGCACAAGGGGACAGGGGGCTACAGGGTGCTGTCCTTCAGGAACAGACTACTCCAGCATGGGATTCTCTCCCCATATGGCCACAGGTCCTGCCAGCAAACCTGCTTCAGCGTGGGCTTCCCACAGGGTCACAGCCTCTTTCAAGCAGCCACCTGCTCTGGCAGGTCCTCCAGGGGCTGCAGGTGGATCTCTGCTCCACCATGGACCTTTGTTGACTGCAGGGTGACAGCCTGAGTTGCCATGGTGTTCACCATGGAGTGCAGGGGAATCTCTGCTCTGGCACCTGGAGTACCTCCTCCCCCTTCTCCTTCTCTCACCTTGGTGCCTGCAGAGTTGTTTTTCTCACATGTTTTCACTCCTCTATCTGACTGAAAATGCAGCTGTGGGTTTTTTTCCTCTCCTTAAATATGTTAACTCAGAGGCTTTACCACTGTCACCGATGGGCTTGGCTTGGCCAGTGACAAGAGATGGCCTAGAGCCATCTGGCACTGACACTGTTGGACCCAGGGGAAGCTCCTAGCAGCCTCTCAGAGAAGCCACCCTGTAGCTCCCCAGTACCAAAACCTTGCCATGCAAACCCAGTACATTTACTGACAATGAACTGCTTGTTGTCCTCCTAAAACAGTTCCACTGAATGGCATGGACTGGGGCTCTGTTCTTTTCCATAGGTCTTTGCTATAATCCTGATGTGAAAAATTTGGATTTTGCTGTAAGCAGGCATCAACATAGCTCTGTTGATATCCACGCTGAATGATTCCAGAGAGACTATTTACAATTTCAGTGCCTTTGAGCACAGTGATCGCCTTGCCATTGCTTGCAGCAGCAGGAGCAAGTCCAAGTACCAAGACAGGCTGTAGAGATACAGTATGTGTGATGGTTAAATGGGTGGAGGAGAGGACCAAGACTTAAAGTTCCAGATTTTTTTGCCGCTCAGATCTACAAACTACAAGCTCAATTCCATGTTTGAATGTAGTACATATTTCCTACTTTCAAAATTTGTTTTTGCCTACTATTTATTCACTTCCATGATGTCAAGAAGAATTCAGGATGATGGCTGGCACTATACTGTATTAATCATTTGCTTTCCAAGAAACAAATCTCTGCTGCAGGGCCTCCTGCTTATAGTTGTCCTAATCCTCTGTATAGTCCCATGTGTTGTCTACTCTCTTCTTTCCATTCTTCTCTCCCCAGCAGGCTACTCCAGTGCCTCTTGTATCTTAGGCATTGTCTGATCACATGCCTAAGTCAAAGAGATTTCTTCCAAATTACTGCTTTCATTCAGTTATCCATTCATGTTAGTGAAGAACTGTACATAAAGGAGTGAAAAATTAATCAAAATGGAATGACTTGTAGCCACTGTCCCAAAACCAGAAAGGTACCAACTTTGCCATGTTTGACCAGGAACAAGCAGCATTCCTGGTTTCTGGAGTGCCAATTACCTGAGAGAATATGGAGCTAGGAGAAGTCTGCACCCAGAGTGTTCAAACTGAAGGAGCACCCAGGGACAGCTAAAGGCAAAAACAATTGTTTCCTCTTACATAGCATTTTCACACTACAAACCAAGGGATGGGAAGATACAAACACTATGAGTTTATTTGAGAGTGAAGAAATCTCTCAGCCCATTCATTTCAACCAATTTTCATTTAGGAAGTGTGAGTGCATACATGAAACAGCATCACTATTTATGAGAAGATTTGTGTTGTTTACATGTGACATAATATTCTCCAAATTAAGATTATTTCCTTGTGAAGAACACATTTTGGAAATGAGTACAGCCTGCTGGACATCCCAGGTGTTAAATGAAAACATGCTGGACGTCCACCACAACTGAAGTGAATATTTAACAACTCACTGTGCCTCCAGAATAAAACCCTGATAGATATTCTGGAGAACACACTGGTGCCATATCTGAGAGTAAATCATGCTTCGATTATTCTGTTTTACAGCCCACTGCAGCACAGGGAGCATCCTTTGCCAGCAGCTGTTATCAGTATTCTTGGAATTCTGGACTGAGATAATTGAAAGCCTAATATGAGAACAAAAAGCTACAATTTATTTTCACAGTATGTAAAAGTTAAGACAGAAGACTGTAAAATAAAGAGAACTCTCTCTATTAGATAGACCTGTCTCAGAGTCATTTCTTCCTTTGGAAATCACGATCTACACAATTTCATAAATCGATGAAAAGATTTTGACCATTCAACTTAATTGACAGTGAATTTAAGGGCACGAACTTAAATAATTTTGCTATTTTCTTTGACAATTAGTTTTTGGCATTGCATTTCTCTCCATCACTGTATGAAGTAAAAAATCACAAGTACTGAGGAAGCAAGATTAACATGTACAAGAGATGTAGCACCATGAGAAGCGACATCTGGGGCAATGCAAAAGATGTTTCAAGGAGTGTAAACAGGCAGAAGTAAAAACAGAAAATAAAACCTGACTTTTAAGTAAAATTAGCAACAACTTGGATTTATATAGTGCTCCATATGTTCTAGATGAATAACACCCAAGGCATTTTAGAGTGAAGTAAGGTAAAAAGCACGCTCGAGGCGAGAAAGTAAGAAAATAATTACATTTCTTTAAAATGTTTTCAGCTTTGAGTAGGTGCAATTCTTCCTTTTAGATGGCTGTGGTAATGGTGCCGAGGTGCTGTTGTTTTACATAATTGGGTTTGGATTGGAGCCATGCTGCAGTGAAAGAGCAGAGACTGCTTGTATTTGAAATGCTCATTCTATTTATTTTTATTTTTTAATAAATTTTTTTAATTTAATGCTGCAGCAGAATTCTGATTGCTTAGGAAAACCTAGAGAGAAAAAATGAAAGCATTCAGCTGTTTGAAAATGCCATCGAGCTGGTTACAAAAGAAAGTAGTCCTTGAGTGGGAGAGGAAAGGAGGAACTGTGCAATATGGACAGTTTCCCCCCTTGGTTCTGTGTTTTTTTGCTTCACCTCCCATTTGCAGAGGGGTAGATTTAGAAAATGGTTCCTGATGATTGTGCCTAGGTGGATTTCTCCAGCTCTGAGTATGAGTGAAAGTTATAACAACCTTGTTTGGATATCTACAGCAACACAGGACAGTCCTGAGCATGAAACTCCTACACCAGTGATACATGTTTTGTTCTTTTCCAGAATGAGGACTTGCACAAGTGCAGCACAGAACAGAATCCCTCCTTTCCTGCACTCACCCAGCACAGACCCCACAGCAGCGAGGCTCGCTGAATGACACGTACATGTGCTGCTGCTATCCCATTCCTTCAGAAGCCAAGGGCCATGCACACCTGAATCACACTCTTCCACCAGGACTTTACATTTTTCACAGGAGAAGTCAGCAATTGTTTTGGGCCATCAGCGGTGAACTGCAGGTGGGTAAGTATTTTGGATATGGATATTTTCCTGTTCAGAAGTTCCCATACTGTTCCTGCTATGAAACCTCCCCATGCTTTCGGACATAAAAGCCATGCTCAGACTCTGGGCCACTAGTCCTGCAGGACTGTATGGCTGGAACTTCAAACACAGGCCTTGTAATAAAGCTTAGATTTGTCAGACTGTTGTGGGATTTCCAGAACAGTGAATTAGGCAACCATTTCTCTTGTTGGCTGCATGCCAACAGTTGGAGTTTTACAGCTTATTAAAGCAGTCATCATGATCGTCGCTTGAATTTATCAGTTGTATTATCCTGGAGGCCTCAGCCAGAACTGGGGTCTTTCTGGGGTACAATTTTTTAATAGACAACTAAAAGATACAGATCATGTTTCAAAGAGACAAAGATTTATGCATGAAAGAAGTTCTTAAATGACTTCTGTTTTGGAAAAGAGCATTGACAGCCAGTGCTTAGACTGTCCAGCTGGCTTAAGAGTGCTTCCTAATTTGGAAGAAGAAAACTGGCCAGCTTTTGAAGTTAATATGCTATTATTACTAGTATCTTGTTTTTCAGTCCTTCACTATGTGGATAGCATGATACTCATCGAAAAGGAAACCAGAAGGGTGCACACATGCTGCCAAAGATCTGCTAGAAAAGGATTCTTGGCTAAATTTTTCAATACTGCTTGAAAGGATTTCCTGCTGAATTCAGGCCTGTAAATCCACCCTTTGCTGCTCGAGGATAAAGGAGAGGCTACTCATCAACACTTATTTGGCTTTATGGCCAACTTATGTTTTGCCTTTAATCTGGAGAATCTTAAAGCCAGAGCTTTCCTTGCGGTGGTGATCCAGTCTGCTGTCTGCGCCTTTACACAAGAGTTAGAGTGAAGGCAGGAAGCTCCATCCAAACCCACTGTGTAACAGAGACCTGCAAATTGACACAATCCCCTACGCTCCTCTGGTGGAGAGAGCTGTGCTCGGTAATCCAGCTCCTAAAGTCAAGGAAATACTGTCCACCATCAGTAGCTGTCCACCATATGACATAGGCAGCAAAAGGCAACTGAACTGTGCTTTAATCTCTTATACACGATACTCATCAGAGGAAGAGTTATAATAATAATCTAGATTAGGCCAGTAAGGCATTGATTTTGTGTTTATGTTTATTCAGCACGTGGAGCAGATACAAGGTCAGTGAGAGCCAAGATTTTGTTATGAACTGGCAGACTTCTAATCATGTTTTACCTCTGCAAGGTGTTTTTGCTGGGTCTTATGTGCTAAATATTTCCATTAACTTTTCTGAAAACTACTGGTAAATAATTAGTTCTGATCAGGATACTAATAAAGCAAAAAAAGATGTTCTTCAGGGCAGTGAAGAGTTAAGAGAAAGGCAGTCTTGGAAAGATCACCTTTCCAAGAAGAAAGGATCTTGGAAAGACGTGCAAAGCACATAATAAAATATTTATGTTACAATCTTGGTTTTACTTCACTAATTGGGTCCTAGGAAGAACATGAGGATCTTATTCTGGTTCCCACCAACTTCTCTGGGCAGTATATCAGACTCCTAAGGCAGTTTATGATGCTCTGCTGAGAAACAGAATGGGACTTCTATGATAGCAAAGAATCAAAAGCAAAGGCACATTAGTTAAACGGTCACTCATGACACTAAAAAAGGTGCAAACAACACTAAAAAAGGTGCAAACAAAATAGTCACAAAGCAACAAAACTGCAGTTTTCAGTAGGCCATAGGTTTCAAATCAAATGCCACAACACATTTCCTGGAACACAAAACCCAAAATGCCTGCTCCTCAAGCTGCATGAAAGAGAAGAGGCAGTACAGCATTGCATCGAGTCAATAAGTGATGAAAAAGCAACGTCCCTCATGCAAAAAGAACTACCATGTCCACAGCTCCCTG
Organism: Formicarius rufipectus; assembly: GCA_013399695.1. NCBI lineage: Eukaryota > Metazoa > Chordata > Aves > Passeriformes > Formicariidae > Formicarius > Formicarius rufipectus. Next base: position 1,188,124 of record VXAU01003159.1, read on the forward strand.
TCAAATGACCATTCTAACAGTCACATTTTGTCCTAGGGGCACGCAGCACTGTAAGCATCCCTGGTACTCTCTTATCTCTTTTTTTGGGTTAATACAGAGGCTGTGTTTCTCAAGTTGTGTCTTTGCTAGAGCGTGCTGTCTTAGTGGCTGCAGCCAGCTTTCCCTTTGTTATTTCCCTGGGTGGTAATCAAGGATAAAACAAATCCTTTACACAAAAAACCTTTTTTTCTTTCTCCTGCACCCACTGTGACTCTGGCCACACACCTTCAGTTATAATGCACAACCCCAAATACGAGAAGCACCATTCTCCTGGCCTCCACTCCATCAGCTTTTCCCATTGCCCTTACCTGAGATGTGGGAGAAGTCGTGGAGAAACAGAAATGGCTTGTGCTCTTTGGCTTCTTCTGTTCTAGCCAGCAACACACTGGCAGTAATCTCTTCTTCCCATGGAGATAAAGAGAGGTAATTAAGATAAACTAGACCTGCTGTTGTGCTCCCTGCTGGGAGGTATTTTAAGAAGGAAGACATGCTGGCCTCTTTGGAAAGATTTGTGAGGTACAGATCAGCTTTACCACTTGGAGATAGAACAGAGGCTTTTGATGTGTTCTACTTGGAACAATACAACAAAACTATTTATTATTTTTTTTTTAGTTTTGTGCAGGGCTCAGTGATTGGACCTAATCTTGATCATGAAACTTTATACAAAGCAAGGGGCAGGGAAAGGCTACTTTAGTACGTGCGGAAGGAACAAAACCCACATTATGTTAAATGTACTAGAGTATGTTAGGGAGTTTAAAACTTCCTTCTGCTTTCCAAACTTGCTTCTTGTGAGATGTGATAATGCAGGGTTTTAAATACTTAACAATTTGCATTTATAAAAGAAAAAAAAGAGGGAAATCATGTACAAAGAAAAACACAAACATGTTCAAAATGCCTACCGCCAGCAACATCTTGGCATTTGCCAGTACTTAAAGGTTATGTCTGTCATGTTTAGAAGTGGCATAAAGTCTTTCACCCTTTCCCGAGTAATTGGACATCATACTGATAGGTAAAATTGAATGTGTTATGAACAGCTCTCCTATAGACTTACAGGGCTTATTGACAGACAGTGCTTGGAGAGAAGGCCTAATTTTATGCATGAACATGTCACGCTGGAATAATTATGCCACTGCCTGCTTTCCTCATGCGGTACATTGTGAAACTCCATGATGGTTCCTGCAAATTCATACCTTCTTCTGGCTTTGCATAAACATAAGTGCTCTAGTTAACAAGGGGAAGTACATTATTAAGGTGAATGAAACATTTAATCATGAATAAAGATCTTAGTAATTTTATATATATATATTAAACTGTCCTGCTTTCAAGGCACATGAAAGTGACTTCGACCTATACACTTTTTCTAAAGAGCAGCAAATGCAAAACTGGCTCTCACTGGGGAATCTGTGGTCATTGATTCCCTTCTACTTTGTTGTCTGACTGACATGTGTGCAAAAACTAAGGTAGCCTTTTGCCACTGGTAAGCCTGACTTGTGGGTTCTGGTTATTTTACGGGTTTTGGTATTTGGGTCATGGCAAGTTTAACCAATGTGAAGTATTCCATCTGAGTCTAAAATAAGAAATCCTTCTGGACCATTGCTGAAAATCATTGACGGCTGACTATAATCTTGCTCTCACCTGAACAAGCTACCTGAAAACTTTTGATTTAACGACAAAGTGTCAGGATAGGGAGGACATCTCTTGAGCTGAAAAAAGCTGGGTGCTGGGGTGTTGGTATCAAAGGAATAAATCCATTTGCTTTCTCTGTTCCTATTTTCTCCAGGCAACTGTTCACTGTCACAGCTATAACTACTTAGTTGGTTTTTTCTTAAACTAGTATACCATGTTCATGCCTATATATCACATTTGGAAATACATATTTCAAACAGCCATACAGAAAGTATCTTTGAAGAATGTATAAACTCTGGAAAAAATAACAGCATTCTTGCTACTGTTTTCCTTATAAATACGAACCTGACTGCCATATTGCTGCTTCTGTTTGTGTGGTGAGAACAGTTCATTTTTGTGTGAGTGGCATGACTGACAGTCTATCTGTTTTGATTTCTTGCTCATTTAGGATTCCTACTGCCCCAGCTTGTGTTGCAGGCACGGCTGCAGTGCCACGTTTGTGTCATTCGGTGGCAGAGAGGATAAGGCGAGGTCTTCCCCTGGTGCTCTGACCCACATGGGCTCCCAGGATTGCTCAACAACCTGACATTATTGCTTTTCTGTTTTTTTGCTTTTCTGTTTGTTGGGTTTTTTTTTCCTTAATTACACTTGAGAGGCGGCGAGCGTTGGCCAAGTGGCATAGGACCCTGCCTGTGGAGCCGACTCCTCCTCTGAGGACGCCGGTTCGAATCCTGGAGGAACTCGCTGTCACNGGAACTCGCTGTCGCTGTCCGAGCTGCTCGGCCGTGGCAAGATGAGCCTCAGGAGTAAAGGGGGTGGGGCCAGTTCCGCGCACACTGTGCCTCACCTAAAAAAAAATATCCATTGCACAGGCTTATCCCAAGATCTTCGTTCGCGAAGTCCAGCCAACAACAACAACAACAACAACAACAACATCAATTTAGGATTCCTAAGCTTACAAATCTCCTAAAGAAAGAGTGCACAGCGTGCTCATAGCATCCAGTTTAGGACAGAATTAAAATGGTCTCTGCATCTTTTATAGCAGAGGGGAAGCCCTCGAGTTGCTGAGTTCGTGGGCCAAATCAAGTCTGCAAGTTATTCTGTACCTGTGGCTGCCCTGCACTCTGTGCTGTTGACCATCTCGGCCTCCCTCTGTGGAGGGGGAAGTTTCCCATTGTCCATTTTAGCTGTCATGTGATATCAGTTGCTTGTTTGCAGAAATACGTATTACAGTGAATCGCCTGGCTCTTTGACTTGGGAGGAGCAAAGGCTTTTGCTAATCAGGACTTATTCCCTTCCTTCACCATTTTCATAAGCAGTTTTGTCAAATTGGTGGTCATAGAGAGATTGCCTTTTCTCAGTCAATTTGCTGCTACTTTTGACCAGGCTTTCTGCTGGTACATCCCTCCTCCCCGAGTGTCATGCTGAGTTGGCCACTTCATTCTTCCCACCTATTGAGGGGGCAGCATATTTGTGTGTTCCTTCCGTGTAGTTGCTTAGCTGCATGGTCTGTGCCTGCACTAGCTCCAGTATGATCTGGGTCCCTGCTCCCAGCCCTGCCAAAGCTAAGTCTCACAGCAAACTGCACTGGAAGAACCTTTGGGCTAGAACACAAAGGTTGTTCTTATATCCCTGTAACATAGCACAGATCACAAACTGTGTGGTTCCTGTGGAGCCTGCATGCTGCAGGCAGCATGCTTACAGCAGAAATCCTCTTCTGCTGTCAGTCTGATTCAGCTGGCCTTCTTTCCTTCCCGCCTCTGGTACACTGCTTTGGGTCCTCTCCAGCGTGGCTGGCACCAGCAGCAGTGCTGCCAGGTCGGGGCAGCTCTCCGTGTCCCAGCATGAAGCAAACCCACCTGTCTCCCTGCCCAGCTGCAGCCCCACTGCAGCCCCAGCCTGCGCCGGGCGGAGGCGCCTCCGCTGCTGCTGCTCAGCTGCCCCGGCAGCTCCGCGGCTCTGGGACCACGTGTCTTTGCGTGTCCTGGTTCTCATCACGTTCTGCTAACTCACAGCCTCCGCTCCCGTTTCCCGGGAGTTTGCATGTGGTCATCCTGGGCTCCAGGGGAGGGAGAGGCATAGGGGCAGCTTTGATTCCAGACGCAGGGTGCTCAGATGTGAGAAATATGGGCTTAATTCATGTAAATAATATAATGAAGTATACTGTATGGCTTGCCAGGTCACTCAGTGGGATTCCAAAACTATTGAATATTATACATCTGGGCGTTGCAAAATATGCCGTAAAGATTTAGCAACAGAGCAACTATAAGCAAGACATGAACTTAGTTTAATATATATAACAGGGAGTAAAAGAAGAAAGCCGAAGTTAATGGCTAATCAGCTTTTGATACAAGATAGATACAATATTAACAAAAATTAAGCCGAGTACCTCAACACAATAGGGAGACAGACACAGTCAAGATAAAAAGAGAGTATCCCCAGGCGAAAGAGATAGAATTTGAACAATGAAGTGTCTCTAGTAAAATTTTAAACTAAGAATATCGTAATCCTTCCTGACCCACAGTTACCCAAAAGATTTAAAAAGGCAATCATTAAACAAGAAATAAAGAATATGTATGTTTTGACTGTATATAAGCAGAGCCTGCGAGCTCTAATGGTGTGCTACTAGCAGAGCAGTGACTCTGTGGTGCACCCAGCTCTGTATACTTTGTAGTTTTCATTACCTATACAATTAAAGCTACCCTTTTGCTGAGTGACTTGGTCATTCCAGGTGGTCATTTATAACATCAGAGCCCTGATGAGTCCCACAGAGAGAGAGAAACAGTTCCTTCAGGTATTTGGGCCCTGAGCTGCGCTGCCCAACCATGGCCCAGTGTTCAAAACCACCTAATTTCCAGCCCAATCAGACTCAAGACATGCTGAAGATCACAGGAGAGAGCCTACTCTTGCAAGGTTTCCAACCAAGGAGGGGCAGAGTCATTAAACTGAACCTCTAAAACTAAGGAGTTCCTCGCACAGGATAATCACCTGACCCCCCTTTCAAGTATCCCGTCGTGTGAGACATTCCTAGTAGTGCAAGCTGAACAGCATAATGTTTGTGGCCTCCTTTTCCCATTAATTTTGAAGCATTGTGTCCACTTTTCATGCATTCATTTTTCCTGTTTGCATTTACTCAGCAGCAACCAGAGCATATCCATTTTTGACATTAGTTAAATAAATGCTGTTAGTTGGTGACTATCAATCCTGCACAAATGCTTGCATAAGAAGATAAGTTTTCTCGAAGCTGTTTGCTCAGGGGTAGATGGCTGTTCTAATGGCGTGTTTATTGAACAGTGATTTATCTGTTGCAATTATTTGCCCTTTAGGGCTGGTGATATTGTATTAGTAGGTTTGATCTCTGCCAACACCTGGATCCCTCCTTGTAATTAGCAAAGTGATATGCTGTTGTCTGCCACTCTGCTGCTCACCCCCTCCTCTTTTACCGCTTTTAACAAAAAGGTGAGTGTAGCAAATCTCATCCTAAGCAGTAAAAAGGAATAATGTTGATCTGTACCTGCTTCTGGATTTAAAGGGAAGGACAGATTACTCAAAGAGAATGCAAGAACATTTTCCTTACATCAACAAATAATTCACGATGTGTATGTGGGTATCCAGCAACTGTATTATTGCAGCAGTGTGACAAATACTGCGAAGCAGACAGCAAATGGGACATATCATTCTACTGTCTTGACAAAGATTATAACAGAAATGGGAAATGGGACAAATATAACTCATTCTGGAGACAGTCCCTGAGCTGTAATCTCATTTGTTCTTCAGCATGAATTATACAGCAGCGCAGAGGATGAGGTGATTTGCACCATGTTGTGTATTTTAATCACTTTTCTTTGCTACTAAACAAATAACTCATTGCAGATGCTAATAGATGGATAATATTAGTTTTTGAACTATGAACTGAATGAAGAGAAGAAGGTTGTAATCTAAGAGCTCTGCCAGTTGCACTAAAATTCAGTCAGTGTCAAATTCATCTCAGGTTTCAACAAAAAGAATTCCTGCAGATTTCTGAGAACTTTCTACCATGTCCCAGAGTTGAACTGGAACCATGCCCTAGCCTCCTTAAGCTTAAGAATTAGTCTCCTGGAAGTTATTCCATGGCTGGAACCCACAAGAAATGGGTGGCTCATTGGTGGGAAGTCTGGAACTTGAAACTATGGTATAAAAAATTATGGTCGCTAAGTCCCATTAGACCTAAATCTTCTGGCAAGAAAAGAAGGCAGCTTGACTGTTGTTTATGCCAACAACTGATTTGGATGTTGTTCGGTGTGGAAAGGCAACATTTGAAGCTTCCCAAGGAGTTTGATCCAAGATTGAAATCCTTAAATAATCCATTCAGTCGTGGAACAGCTAGGAAGCTCCCTAAGGTACCAGTGGCTTTCCAAAGCTTGACTCCTGTGTAAGAGCGACTTCTATGAAAGTCTGTTTTAAAGAGAGGAAGAACTAACTGTTGATTTGTGTGCAGAGTTACTTTCAGAGTAGCTCACTCTGTCTCTAAACCCCCCATATCATATAAAATCCCCTAGGTTTCTTCTGCCTGTCATTCTCAGTCAGACCAAAGAAAGTGTTTCCTCTTCTTCAGCTTCAGGTTAGCTGCTTGTAACTCTAAGGCACCACGTGAGGATGAGGGGCCGACATGACCGCCCATGAGTTAGGCTGCTATGACAGTCAGTGAGAGCAGAGAAACAGCCTGGGCCCTGAATTTATGTAAATGGGACTTCCATGTTCTGGGTGGCTAGAGGGCTTGAAGTGACAAATAATCCTTCACCAAGGTAGATGAGAATATCAGGATTCCCCTGGTGGGCAAGCAATCATGGCGTGTGTGGGAACGCTGGAGACAAGAGTTGATTTTGAGTCTGCCAGACGCTCTAATGGCAATGGCAGCAGCACAGTGGTCTATGCAAGTCACAAACGAGCACATGTGAGCAAAGGATGGACAGTCTGAGCTGTTTGTGTGAATGGAGGAGGTCAGTGGGGCCAGAATTGCCTTTGTGAGCCATAGAAACTGAAAGCTGGTTCTGTCTCTTCTGCAGACAGAGGACAAAAGATGCCAGATATGAGTCCCACATGTGGTTCAAAGCTGGTTTTAACTTTTAGGACCAGATTTTCAGAATCTGTTGAATGTAATTGTGCGCTATGTGCCAGTGTTTCTGCACAAATCCAGCCTTCTCTGGAAATTACTTCAACTGTCCATCCAGTTTCCAGTACCTGGCTCAACCTTCTGACTTCAGTGGAGTGCTGTGAGGGTTAACTGGTTAATGCTGCAAAACCAGTTAATTCTTGCTGGGTAGCAGCAGTTTCTGCCGTTCTTGGTGGGAGCTGAGGGACAAGAGGACTCCTGTGTGACACTGAATCATTGTTTCATTGGGAAGAAGGAGGCCTTTAAACAAACATGCTCAAGTTTTGCTGGAGATTCCAGATTATATTTTGATTTCCTCAGTTTTCTGAGAGAGCTGCTGAGTTTAGACCAGCAAAGGAAATATGAGGAGGACTTTTGCTTTCAAGTTGAAAGGCTTATGGAGAAAGCAGAGTGTATAAAGATGGTCAGCTCCAGAGTACAAGAGCCTTTCTTTTTTTGTTGTATTTTAAATTAATAGGAAGGATTATAGTTAGCAGGAATGTTTCACTAGACACAATTTTTCTATCCCACTGTCCTTACAGGAGAAGACGTCATGGACAATATTCAGTGTCTAAAACAGCATGGAGTGGAGTAAGAGGGGCTATTTAGGATTCATGGCTGCTCTATGTCAGACCAAAATTTATTAGTCTAGAATTGAGAATAGTAATTCCTGTGAGTTCAGTCTGGTCTCCAGGCTGCAGTGATCTCAGTTTCTCAGAGGAGAGATTTGAAAGCAACATGGCTCAAATAATGAAATATTAAATTCCACTTATTTAAATATTAAATTCCCCTTATTTAAAAGCCCCTCACATGGCTACCACAAGACACACCTCTCCACACTGTGTATAACAGCTGTAGTTACTGGAACCCAGCAAGTCTGAGTAGCCCAGAGTTGCCTCCTGAGGGAGGAAATACTACTCCCTTCTAGCAAAAGGCACAAAACCTCTTCCCAGGGCAGTCAGCCACTCAGCCATGCCTGAAAGCAGGGGACAGATCCGAGGCAATCCTCAAGACCTTCCTGGTGCTTTGGAGTAGGAAAGGCTTCCCTGTCTGAGTTCAAAACAAAGAATAGATCAGAATACAGAAGACCACAGTGTGATGAGTGACCTGAAGCCATCTCATGGAAGAAATGTACCCCTGTGGGCAGTGGGAGTCATACCAAAGAGCTTGCATGGACCTATCTATTTCCAGAGAAAGTATTCAGGGCGCTTGAAGACTTTCTTTAATGGAAAAGTGCCCATGATGATTATTTCCTTTGTAGTGAAAGAGCAAAAATGGTGAGAAGAGCTTCAGTGAGTTTGAATACTCCAAATTTCATATGAGTTCACAGCCATTCAGTTACTGGAACAAAAATCAGGGTTTCTTTACTTCCTACGTTGCCTGGTGAGTCAACAGATCCTTGGCTAGATTACTTGTGTATAGGGCCAATTCACATGGTCCTGGTGTTTCAGTTTCTGAAATCATGACCAGGATTTGGGTCTCAAAGGCTGGGACAACTGCTAACAATATCGTGGGATGGAAGAAGCTGCCACAGCGCTAATCCATTACAATGGCAATAAACTTTCGTCTTAGCTGTGAGGCATGAAGAGTTTGGATATACTGTTTGAGATAACAGGGCTTATTTTTGGCTATCATAGCAGAATACCTGCTTTTCCCTTCAAAAACTGCTGACAAAAAAATGTTATTTTAGAATAATGAACAAGGCAATGACCTGTTGGGTGTCCACATGCCCTGTGGTGAAGTGGTGAAGTGGTGAAATGAGGTGATATGGTAGAAAACATCTTTTGTATTTATGCTTGTCTTTGTTTCAATTCAAAGTCCTCTGATTTCACAGTCTGACTGAAGTCTGGACTCCAGACAACAGCTCAGCATAGTGCTGGCAATGCATTCAGTTTTCTCATTCCTTCCAAAATGAGTTCCCAGTGGGCCCCAATGAAGGATCCATAGACTCTTCACATCTCTGCTAGGCAGCCTACTCAAATTCTATGTCAAGAAAGGAGCACAGTCCCAACCCAGGTTCCAGGTTCTTGCTCAGCCTCCACGTTTCTGCATTGGGCAGTGCTATTTTCATGCTCTAAAGCCTTTGTGTTTGATATTACAAGGATTTGTAGACTGCACAGATATACCAGTCCTATGTCTCTCCCTCACTGTGTGCTCCAGACTGCTTTTGGTCACTCTCATTCATCTGTCCATGGCTAGCTGCCTGGATCCAGTTCTTCACTGGATACCCTGCCTTGTGTGAACAACATATGTGACAAATAAGCAATGTGCCTCATCAAGTGGCACGGGAATGCAATGTTCCAGCTACTGAAGGACATTTACAATTCAGCAACTTGCCACCTTTGTGTCACTCCTAAAATACTGTAAAATGTAAACAGACAAATCTAAAAGGAGATGCAGGAGTACAAACTTGCCCAGAACTCTGCTTGTTTGCATTCTCAGCTTAAATAAGTAAACTGTAATGAAATCTACTGACACAGTTTTGGCAGTTTTGATTTACATTTTCTCTAAGGCCCAGTAATTGTTTTCTTAAGAATTTATCTGTGATTAAAAATATTTCTGTGTTTCAACCCACACCTTTGAAAATGTCGAACACTTTTGTCATGGTTTGTGCAAATCTAGTTGTTTTTTCCCTCTTTTATTATGAAAACCTTCTGAAAAGAGTATTTGGAGGTGACATTAAGAGCTTGTGAAGGGTGCTGAAGTATACTTTTTGTGTAAATCACCTGCCTGGACTAAATGGCAGATCACACTTCCAACTACAGATGGGAAAAAAACCTGATTTTGAGAGGTAAAGCAGGATGTCAAGTGAGCTGTGCTAATCCTGCAAACATGAATCTTCCTTGTCTTATACACCATAGCTCCTGGTTATGTTCAACAAGTCTCTTGCAAAAATGCAGTTCATCCTCTGTAGCCTTTGAAGGTACCCAGCCTGAATTGCTTGCTGAGACACAGCAGCATGGCAGCTCACCTGGGCAGAGTGTTTCTCCAAGGAGCAAACAGCCACTGATGCATTCAGGCCCAACACAGAGTATTGCTTTAACCTCACAAGGCAGCATCTGCATCACACTCTGACCCTAAACTTTGTTTCTTTACAAGGAAGATCTCAAGTATACAAAGTACCCTGGGGAAAAAAAAACACCAAAAAAAACCCCACCACCACCACCACCACCAAAACACAACAACAACAAAAAAAACCACAAACAAACAAACAAACAAAAACATCAAAAAACCAGAATAAATTCTTAATTTGCCTTCCCTGCCAAAGCAGGTACTCCAACAAGAAAAACAAATAGTCTACTGAGATTCTCAGTTTGTTTCTGGGGACCCTCTCATATCCTCTAGAGAACTTGATTCCTGAAACAGAGTTTCTTCTTTGACATGGGCTGCAGAAATGGCTTTGGGGTGCGTTGAGCTCAGCTGTGATACCCTGTGACAGATTTCCTAACTGTAGTTGGGCAAGTTGAAGACAGACTGTCGTTTCATCATTTTTGGACAGAGATCCCCCCTTTAACACTTAAATACTATCCACATACTGATATTCTGGCAAGCCTGTTTTCATGCTAATCTGTTAGGATGGTCCTGTTCCCACTCATAATGTGGCACAGCATGTCAGCTTCAACCAGGCAAGGATGCCAGCCTCAGTTGGATTGTGAATAGCCTGCAGAAGAGGCTCCTGCTGGTGGAAGAAGTGCCAAATTAGGCCACATGCTCTCTCATTGGGATGCAGTGTGCCCAAAGCTGCTTTGGTTTCAATTATGGAGGGAGTAACATTTTTTTTCAGAAAGGAACGTGCTAACCCTTTCATTTTGTGTGCTCTGCCTCCCCTGTTGGACTTCTGTAAGTTATTTCTGGAGTTTGTCTGTATAAAATGAATATATTCTTTCCTGACAGCTGAGGAAAAGGTCAGGTATGGCTGCTCAGATTATGAGCCCCAACTGTGTTTGTTGTTGACTTCAGAGTTGTCTCTTTCTATTAAACTCTTTACTGTTAAAACAACAGCACTGGTGCTGTACAGACACTGGCACCAAAGACAGATTTTGCCCCAAGTGTCTAACAGTCTCCCTGTTCAATGTTTCCTGGCAGCAATCCAGGTGTCCCTTGCTCCTGCACACCTTGGTTACCTCCAGAGAGCTGTTGGGTAGGTAAGAGTCACACCCTGCTGCATGTACCCCTCTGATCAGTACTTTCAGGAACTGACAGGATTCACCAGTGAAGCCTTGTTCAGGACAGAAGAGCTTCTGGAACTGCTTTTTTCAGGTGATCTCTACAGATTCTGTCAGGCAGCTGCATGTGAGAATATATCACCTATCAAACTGAGTGTGGCCTGCCAGCCTGAGCAAAACATCTCAACAACAATCCTGCATTGGTGCCGAATTGTCACTTGTTTTCTTACAGAGTCGTGGTTGCTTCTGCCTTTGCAGCTATGATGCTGTTTGCCCTTTGTATAAACACCATCCTTTTCTGAAAGTAGTATGAATGCGGAGCAATATGCCACCAGCTAAAATGGTTGCCTTTCCACACTCGCTCACCACAGGAACTCTTTAATCAGCAATGTCAGCCAGGGACAGAAATCTCATAGTTGAGAGATAACAGTTATTTGCTGGCAACTTCTTGCATGATAAGCCCAACAACTGAGTGATTACACACTTTCTCAAATAACACAGGAAAATGCCACACCACATTTCCAAAAGTACATGTTCCAGCATCTTTAAGCTGCATAAGGATTTTGTCAAGATATTTTCTCCTTCTGTTTATTTTTTTGTTGTTGCTGTGAAATCTGAATGTAATGTTTACACTATTGAGCTATCCCCCAGCTTTTCTGCAATGAAAAGTTCCATAAAGAGTACAAAGTCAATACTACAGACAAAGTGCAACTGATTAATGGGAGAGGATTTCTTCCATAACTAGACTGCTTAAGGTCACAGATAAACAGTTTTTCATAGCTGCTTCATCCACTGAATTGCACTCGCATGGTTGCACTGCTAGTTGAAAGGGAAATGAGTGAATACATGCTGGTTGAGTAAATTATTAAAATGCATATGATACAGCAAAGTTATTTCTGCAAAAACCCTTCTAATGAAGAGAGGCAATGCCTTTGCAGAAGTGAAATTAGTTTAAAGCAAACCAGTGAAAAATAACATTTCTAAACACTGATAGAGTGCTTCTAAGGTGTAGAGGAGAGATGTGTGAAGCAATAAGATTAGTGTGAGTCCCTTTGTGTATTCTTCCTTCAATGATGTCTGGGTGGTGCACCTTTATAATTAAGTCAACATACTTGGGCTGGTTTAAATGTGAACCTGTATTTTCAGCAATTCTTGGGATTCAGACCAACCCAGTGTATGTTTTTAGACTTTCGGTGTTAGACAACAAGTTTTGGGACATGTAATGTGAGGGAGCACCTGAGGTGCTGGTGCATGTTCCCAGGTGGTACTGCTATGGGCTGCCATGCTGGGCAGCTTCTGGGCCATGTACTTGCAGGCAGATCGACCCCCTTTCCTCCCCTGCAACTGCACAGGTTGGATGCAGCAATCTGGAGCACCAAAGGGCCTGAAGCCTCCCAGGGAGGCTAAAGAAGCCACAGGACTGCTTAGTCAACCACTAAAGACAGGCAAAACTGTGGGTGAGAGGAGTGTCTATTAGGATTTAGAAGTAGAACCTGTATTTCTATTACGTGTGAAACCTAATAGATGGTTTAAGTTCTGCAGTGGTCTGAAATATTCTTGAGATTTCAGTCCCAGTCACAGTATTTTGTGATACTTGTGCCGCCTTGAACGGGTGGGTCTTTTGAGCTGAACTCTTGCGTTGGAAACTTTTAAGTTATTTGGAGGAAAAAAATTCACTGCCTTTCTGGCTTTGCATTTAAATCTAGGGTTGTTTTCCAGCAGGGGTAATTACATCCAAATGTCCTTTTGTTCTTAAGCTGGCATAGGGTCAGGGTTTGTGGTTGCTTTGCTGGCCCTCTGTGTAAGGGCAATGAGAGCAGGCTGAGATTTTTTAGCACTGGGTTGCACTTAAGTGAGGAGAAAGCCATCAAGATTATAGTTCTTTTGCCCCTCCCTCCTGTCAGATATTTTTCTCTTGCAGTAGCAACAGCAGGTGTGTTTGTGCTTGCATTAGGAGTAAGAAAGAGACAGACCTACCAGCCTGCTGAATTTCATGGATTTATTTTCACAGGTGAGAAGAGAAGTAGACAACATTAATGGAATTTAGATGCTCTCATCTCTATCTTACTTCTGCTCTGAAACTGAAGGTTGTCATTCCCTTTCTTACCCATTAGTATTCATTGACTCTTCCTGTTCCTTCTCTGTTGCCTTGGTTTCTCTCTTCTTTCCTTCTCTCAAGCTAGATGTTGTGCAATAAACTCAGGAAGGACCATGTGTTATTTCTGTTGTTTATAGCACAATTGCCCACACTAATTGTTCCTATATAAGCTGAAATTAGGCCCTTCTCCAAGATAGCACACAGTGCAAACATAACCTGGAGACTTTATAAATAGCCCAAATAGAATCTGACTTTCTTTATCTGGAGGGTGATCCTTAGTGATCTTCATACATAGTCTTCAGTCTAATGGTAGTATAAAAGGAAAATAGGTCTGGAGACTGCCTGTGGAGATTAAAAATGTTGTCTCTGTCTTCAGAAAACCACAATTCTTTAAAAGTCTTTTAGAATCAGTAAATCTGCCTTTATTCATACTGGGTGAAGTAGACAGCTGGCACTTTCTGATTCCAAGACAAACAGATCCTGTGGATTTTGCTGGCTGAAAAGAAGTTATTACTGCAGAAGTGGAAATCCACGTAGCTCCCAACAATGAGACTTGTATCAGCAAAGCAACAAAATTTTTAAGTGTACTGTGTGTTTGCTTGGCAGATTCTGAGTTCCTTTAACCCACTGGTACGAGATAAGTGCTCATGTAAACGGACGTATTTCAGACTTGTTACCTGGAATCAAAATCTGACCTATTGACATCTGGTTAGGCAAGTATTTCTCCTTCTTTCCATATACAGCTACTTGTTATGTTATTTCATGTGCTAGATGTTAATTTTCTCAATAGTGGTTTTCAGAGATTTTTCTTCAGATGGATACTTGCCCATAGCAATATATTTTGAAGCACTGTATGAGGTTAAAAAATAAGAAATTCAGTAAGAAAAATATGTGCTTGTCACATATCTTGCAGTTCCAAGTAATGATTTCCCTTAAAAAAGCCCCAACCCAACAGTAACAAAAACCTTCCACTCCAGAGTGACTTGTTCTGTAATAGGACTCAGAATGTGACTCAAATCTACATAATTTCTCAGTTTCTCATGCTCCCTCTCCATCTGTTTGCCTCTTGTCTCCTGAAGGACAATATTTTTGCCTTATATGAATATTGTTCAAACTTCTGTAACTTAGCTGGGAATTGCAAGGTGCTATGCAAAATCAATTAAAATATTATCCTGCAGTGTATGGCTTGATTAATGTTTATAATTCTCAGGAGGAAAGACTAAATTTCTTCATAAGAGCTTTCAAGCTGATTCTCACCAATTCCACAGAAAATTGAATAGGTGAAGCATTGCAACTCGAGCTGACATATGGGGGTGTCATGTGAGTTTGGAAATGAGGTAGAAAGTAGTCTGGGAATATTCTTCTGTTTCTGTGCCAATCAATACTTTTCTCCTTTCCTCATTTGCACATTGTAACTAGTACCTTTTCTGAAAGCCACTCACTGGCAGAACTGGTCTGGCATTCATGGAAGCATTAAGCTGACAAATGGTTTGTATTGGGAGAGAAATGTTTATCTTTGACAGAGAAACTTCTCAGTAGGCACAAGCAGACTTGTATTTAGCTTGGTATGTTACTTGGTGTCTTTAGTGGATAGCCTCCAGAGCAGCATGGTGTGGCAGAAAGTGTTGTGTCATTGAAAACTGATCTGTTTTTCTTGAATGATGCACAATTCATCAAGTGCAAGACATGTTTTGTCTTCGGGTGGCACCACTGTTCCCAGGATAATGCATTAAATATGCATTAGTAACACGTCAGGCTTTCATGGAACAGGTACTTTGAAGTACCTGAAAGTTGTGGCAGTAGTCCTGCTACTGTTATGAAAACTGAACAGCTCTGCTATTTCCATGAAAATGGTGAAGCCAGTGATGAACTGAAAGTCAAGGTACTGGCTCCTTTTCTTACCTGTCTCTGTAGTTTGATGCTAAATGGCCTGTGTGATTTACAGTGCTATAGCCAACAGCCTGCAGATTTGCCCATACAGGCACAAGCTAAGCAGAGTGGCAAAGTTGTCCTACTACAAGAGTTGTGATGTGCTGTGGAGCAGTCAGCACATAAATAACTCTGCACATATCAATAAATTTGTGTAACAAGCAGGAATACATCAGGAATGACACATTGTGTTCTTATTTGCCAAGGTATTTGGAGCTGTTATACCTTCAGTCACAGGAATGTATATTGCAAATAGTGGTCTAACCCAGCTGGAGATGCTGGCGGTTGTCTACAGGAGTGACCATCTTGGGCTGTGGCACATTTTACTTTTTCTTCCCACTCATGTTCCCTGTGTCCCCACGGTGTCAAGGTACATCTTTTTCTCCTTCCAAGCCTCCAGTGGAAAAGCTACTACCCTTGCCTGTTGACAATGCCATCCCACAAATGGGCCAGAAGAGTAGAACACTTACATGGGTGCTCTCCAGCTGGTTCCAGAACAAACCAGCTAGTTCTGCTCAGCTCATCTGACAACAGTGGTGTGAGCACCCTTGCACATTCCCTGCAGATCATGGAGTGGGGAACTACACTGCCTCTGTGGCAGAGCTGTCAGTGCCTCTTCAACAAGGGTGTGGGCTGACAGCCAACTGGGGCAGTGCAAAGAATGGTGATAGGTTCCCTGGACCATGCTGGAATGCTGCAATAGCCTGCAGCAGGCTCCTCTTTTGGCCAGCAGGATTCTTTGCTATCCAGTGCGCATGGGAAGGGTGCTAATATTGCTGCTGAATGGTCCATTGGGTATCGTTTGCCCAAGATGAGCAGTGTGAGCACTCAGGTGAGGCCAGAGAGAGAAGCTGAGACACACTCTCACCTCTTCTTCTTTACCCTCTACTCATCTCTTTCCAGCTCTGTCTTTTACTACATGTCATGGTTGCTCACGGATCCACTGGTTCTGCCCATCTTAAACTATTAGATTGGAACATGAAGGGAGCCCTGATTATAGACAGGTTCTGCCCATCTTGCTGCTTCTTTAGACTAAGTCAGACATATTCCCCTCTATCTGAGGATTTCACTGCACAGGATTTGTCCTGTGGCTGGGAGAGCTACTTTTTCAACGTGACAGCCTTGTTGTGTTGCCACTGCTTCTGTGTTGACATGTGTCAAACAGGAGAGCTCACTATCTTCTTTCAATAGCCTTTTGTGACTCTTCCTCCTCTTTTTGTTGGGAAAAAAGAAAACAACAAAAAACATCAAACTAAATCCATTTCACTTCATGTGCCTGCAAGAAAGCATCTTGCTTTAACCCTCTGCTGGCTTTTTATCAATGTGCAGTCTTGGTAGTGAGTGGCTCCTCTTCATGGAAGTGGCAGCTGTGTCCCTCCTTGTGGGTCTGCTGCCCTGGTCTGTGCCTTTCTGTGAAATGCTTTCAGAATCCCACTTTCCTGGCACTTATGGCTCAATTTGTGCAGAGTGGAATTACACCAAGGCCTGTGAGTGAGAGATGCAACAGCAGAAGGCAAAGCTGGGAGTAGTGGGAGCAGGTGTCTGGCACCTCATAGAGTTGGAGCTAGTTCCCTGACATTTAGAAGGGATAATGGCTGCGCTGTTCCATGCCAAGAATTGGGAGCATGGGATTTATCCAGCCTATGCCCACCTACTTTCTGCATGTGGACATTTGTTCCCCCACCCACCTAATTAGGAAAATAGAGTGTAGAAAATGAAGGGGTGGGTTTGTTATTTTGTTGTGGCTGTTTGAAAGCAAAGTTTGCTTTGCAGCCTCACATTACCATCCATGGAGGGACAGCATTGTCTCCAAACCTGGCATTAGTGTTGGCTTTCCTCAGGAAGTCTAATGGGAGGCAAAGCTATGCCTCAGACTGCCATTGTGGCAGCAAAAAGGATCAGAATCACTGGAAAGAGCATCCATACTCATAGTGAATGCTTGGGAGAGAACTGCTATTGGAGAAATAACCCCTGGGTAAACATGGAAAATCGACACTTTGACTCTGTCAAATATTTCAATACACAAAAATAATTCCCAGAGTCAGGGAATTTTTAATCCACTCAGCTGCAGTTCAGTTAACATTTAAAATTCAAATTCCTTGCAAAAGTAACTTTATATTCCTTTAGCCATTTCCCTTTATGCAATAATTCCTTTGTTTGGTTCTTGTGTTTTGGCCCCAGATAATTTGTCACCTAATGGTTGGACCTTCAGCATCATTAGAGTGTCCAGGGAAAACCATTTGCATAATTTACCTTACTAGCCATTATCCTGTTTCGTTCACCCTTAGGTAACTTATCAGGCTGCACAAGTAAATAGTAAATAGTAGGTTTGTTTCACCCAAGAATTCTTCATCAGTCAGGATCATAGAAAGAGAGAGCTGGAAGGGATACTGAGAAGGCCATCTCTTGCCCTAGGGCAGGATTTGCAGTAGCTACCTCACTATTGGCACATGACAGTATAATTTATTCTGTAACTTCAGCAGAACAGGATGAGAGAAGGGTACAGGGTGAGAAGCTCTAGTTCATGACAGAAGACAGATCAACTGTTTCTTAGCCTGAGGGTTTCCCCCCTTCCACAGAAATGTGCCTTGGCTAGCAGGCAATGGGGTATTCAGAGGTGGGATGCCTTTGGAATCTCTCCAAGGGACTGTGCATGTTTGTGGGTTCTGAGGTATCACAACTTTCTAATCCAAAGTACAGAATACTCATCAGGGAGCTGGGATACAATCCTTGCCCCCTTATTAATTAGTTTTTGAGGGATGACTTCCCAAATCTGAGGCAAGTTCACCAACCATTGCTGCAGCACTGTTATACTGGTGACAACCTATTCTGTCATGTCTCTGAATCTAACCCTTTATTTCTTTTACTTTTTGTACAAGTCCTTGAAAATAAAATATCCTGTTTTGACTCAGATGGGGCACTCATTCAACACAAAGGAAGGATGATGGATTTAAAAACAAAAGCTTTGGTTCAATCCAAATAAAATAAAATATTTACGCTTTTTTTTCTTTCTGGTTCAGTTGCTGAGCTAAAAAATCACTTTTTGCAAGCCCTTGATAACCACTGGCTGTCCCACTAAATTTGTGTCAAGTGGTTGCTCCTATTCCTCTTTGTCCTGGTAGTCTTACAGCTGATCTCATCACAGCAAAAGTATCTCTACTCTGGTTGCAGCCATGCAGAGCTGTTCTGGCCTAGCCATCAGCAAGGCAGAGAAGTAACTTTCCTCACCTCTGCTGACAATCTAGAGGCCCTGTGACAGAGCATTCATCAGAGCATCTCAGCTTACTCAGCTTTAGGCTATGATTATGAACCTGAAATTTTTTTTCTCTGCTGAAAGCACAGTTATGTCAAACACTGGTATTTGGCTGGCAGCATCTCTTCCTCAGGAGCTGCCTTCCAAACCGGGCATTTCAGGTAAAAGCCAACAGGGTGTGGGTGAAAGAATTGCTACTTGAAATATGTAATAGCATAAAACTGGATCAACTTGTATAACACCTAAGGCACAAAGACATAAGCGTTTGCTGCTTGTAATATCACAAGCCTGACTGAGGCACTGAGATTCTTTCTGCAGTATCCAGGGAGAAACAGGCATCCCAGAGAGCAATTCACAAAAGCCAGGAAGCTGAAGATGTCTGTTTAGAGTTACATCCCTTTCTAGAACTGAGGTACCACATTCAGCACTGTCAAATGAGACATCTGCCCAGATAGGCTTTTTGAGTCTGTCAGTTGGATTTTTTTCCAGAAACTTCTTAACAGGAAGTCTTAATGCAAAGTCTTTGGTGAATGAACCAGCACCCATATCTGTTATCTCTCTGGGAATTTCCCTATCCCTTTGATCACATTCCTCCTCGTTCATGCAGTTCTATAGTTTCAGCAAAGGTCCTTTCCTGGAATTAGCCTGATCATTAAATCTGTTCCACCAGACAGCTAGGAGCCCAGTGCCTCTCAAACAAGGAATGGAGCTGAATCTGGAGCCTCCACAACTTGTGTCAGTATTTTGAACACTGAGAATACAATTGCTTTTTCTCCCATATAAAAAGAAGGCAGCTTACAGCTACATTTTCTGTGAAGCTGGTCCTGCAGTAATGCCCACTAGTGCTCTGAGATGCTAGTGTGAGTGCTGAAAATGGAGTATCAAGAGCCTGGGGGGAGTAATAAGAATTTCAGGTTCATAATCAGTGCATTTAGTCATTTTGGAGGTCTAGGCCTGGAGAATTTTCTTCCAGAGTCCACAGGGAATGCACAGTTCATGCTAGTTCCCAGTTAAAGAAGCAGAGCTTTGAATTTATGCTGAAGAGAGGTTTCTTGGAGATGTGAGAAACATGAAGCTTAGCATGGGTACAAAACCTGCTTGTGACTTGCCATAGTTTGAGCTGAAGGATGGTGCAGTAGAAGGCCTTTTGTAATATTCATCCTCCACCCTTTTTTGAGATTAAATCCAGCTTGCATGGAATTTTTTGGCAGTGATTTTGCACTTAGCAATAATCATACCATATTGGGACAAAATACTCAAAATATGTAGCAATGTGGGACTTTATGCCTTCCAGCAAGCCAATGGATGTGCTGGAGCTGAATAGCATGATTTTTAATGAATGAGACCCTGGCTACACTTCTTGTTTGGCATTGGTCTGCCAAAGAGTATAGCTTTTCTTATCATTTTTTTGAACGGATTCAGTGAAATTTCTAGCTCTTGGATTAAAAGAGTCATTAATAAAATGGGCTATAAAAGTCTGAGTGAATGTAACGAACTCCTATTGAAAATGTGCTGAATAAAGCAGATGTGATGGTCAGGTAATTGGCAAACAGGCCACCTCTTGATTTTCTTTTCAGTGTTGCTGCTACCTGGGGTATGAGTCTAGTCAAAGAGAAAATACGATTCTTTTAATTAAAACAGTCTATGCAATGTCATTTCACTTAAAATTGACCACGGCTTTTTAAAGAAGGTTGAAAACAGTCTAATCAGGGCTTGGTTTGGGTCCTACAGCAGGAGGAGAGGAGCAGGCTATCAAAGGGAGTTTCACAGGCCATATGTGAGAGCTAAAATATAGGTGTTAACCTCAGCAGTGGAAGTTAATGAGCATCCTGATGATACTCCAGAGTGATTCCTTTTCTCCAGCTGTAATTGTGAGTGCTGAGAGCTGTTTCTTTCTGTGAGCCTGGGGGGTGCATTTGTGTATCCCTTAAGTCTTGAAATATCAGCTTTAACCAGCAGCACCCAGTTGCAGCTGATCAGGTCCCTCCTTACCTGTGCTTAGACCCTACCTACAGCCACAGCCTAGGTAAGAAACCAAACCAGGAGCTGCTATCTAAAGGAGTGTTTGGTCTTCATGTAAATCTAACACTCCTCCCTGAATTCATATTAGAATATAGTCATGAACGTGTTTGCAGCTTTCTGCAAAGAACAGTAATGGTGTATGTGCATACAGCATTCTCAACTCCAACACATTTTACAAACCATACCCTTGAAATAGCTGCCTCAGCTTCTGCCCCAGTATAGTTGCCCTGGGGAGTGAAGTGGTTGCCTGACCAAGCTAGCAACAGGGTTTTAGGGAGGAAATGGAAAATGCAACAAAGTACATGAGTTAAAAATGTAGGCCATAATGAGACAAGAAATCAGGATGCAGTGATCAGCACTTCTGTCTTACAGTGTGGAACACTGCCAGCTTGAATTCAATGGTACATCAATCGATGAAAGAATGAGAATCCTGAATATTAAATCCACAGGAACCGTGAGTATATTTGTTATTATGTTCTCAACCAGTAGGGGAAGCAGGTGGGAATGTGAAAACAGAATTACTCATGGCATCTAAAGTGAGTATACTCCAAATTAGCATCTAGTCTAGACAAAGACAGGCATGTTTAAAATTGTCTTATCTGTTTGTGGTTAACCACAGTTGTTAATTGCGGGTTTTTCCAGTCCACATCCATTTGCAGCTTTGTTGGGTCTGGAAGGTGCCTTCATAAAGAGAGTGCAGCTTCAGAAAGGAAAACTTCTCAAGAAAGATAATAATCAGTACTCGAAGATATGACTAAATAATACCCAGTCTACACATCAGAAGGGGAGAGGATTCTTTGTTGCTTTCTCATTCTTGTGGAATGGATTTGAGCAGGAAAATGACATCATGGGAAGAGAAAGTGTGAGAAATTGAGAGACATGAGAAAAACTAAAGCAGTGAAGTGGAAGACTACAGAAGAATGGAGACATCCAGGCAAAAGAAAGTCAGGAAGCTGGCAAACTGCAGGCACCTGAAATGCCTTATACAGAGAAAATAGAAACAAATCAAATGCTCCCTTCTGCTGCCCATTGTAGTTTTCCAGAAATCTTCTGTAATTTTCCCTGGAGTCCCATGCTGACAGCTGGCAGATGCTGAATGAGAGAGGGTCCCCAGAATGAGCCATGGCAAGGTCACAGCTGGAATGCCTACGAAGGCGGGGAGGCGGTGAATCACAAGCAACTTTTGCTGCCACACAGTGGCAGAGAGAAAAGCTGCCGTATGACGGTTCCTGCTCTGTAGTCCTGCTCCAAAGGTTATGTCTTCGTATTTTCATTAGTGTTCTCTGCTAACAGTGTGTTAATTTTAGGAAGGAAAAGTCACGGAGAAAGGGGAAAACCACAAGCAATACAGTTTCTGCAGACTTAATTTATGGTGCAAGTCACTGCTTATAAACCTCACACACTCTCATGGCATAGGTTTATCAACAAGTGTTGCTAAGAAGGTGCTTAAAAGCCTGTATTTCAGAGATTGTGTGTGAATAGTACCTCTCACGAAAGTGGTTGCTATAGTAAACCCTTCTTCTTAATTGAATACTACAGTAAATAATACTTTAAATCTGGAGAGGAAAATAAAAAGCAAGAACTCCACTAGGAGTTCCCTGAGCTACTTGAAATTACTGCTCCTTTTTCATGTATTACAAGTATGGAATGCTTTGTGTAGCAGGTTATAGAATAGCAACACCTGCATAATTGTGATGCTTTCTCTGCATAATTTCTTGTTCCTCAAAATTTTTCAGGGTATGATGTGGTTCAGAGGACCTATGTCAATTAGGAAAAGAGCTATCAGTGGAATTAACAATTGTTTTCTTAAAATTAAATAAATTTTAGAGCAAATTTTGGAGCAAAGGAACATGGAAAAGGTTGAAATTATCCTTGAAATTATTTATGTTGCAACTTCTGCCAGTGGAGTTAGATTGGAGATAAATTCTCCAATGTTTTCCCTTGGTGTTAAACTGCAATATTCCACAAACACTGAAATTAGAGAGCTCATGCTGATGGCAGCTTTAGCGTAGCACCAATCATAGTGTCCAGGAGAGATAATCTCATGGTGTACAGAGAATCTGTCGGGGTATTTGTGCGGGGCATGACCGGACAGAAGCTGGTGAGCAGCTGAGAACTGCAGCACTTCCTGGTCAGCAGGCAGTGAAGAGAAGGAAGAGCCTTGGAGGCCAGATGAACGCTTTGAGGGTGAGGAGAAACATCCCATACATCATGATAAGCAGCTGTGAGGCAGAAGACTTACACGCCCCTGAGGGGAAACAAAGGGAGCAGTGAGGGTAATAGGAGATCCTGCTATCATAGGGTAGTAAAGCAGCAACAGAAATGAAACAACACATGAAATGCTGAGTTCAGAGTTATTAACATGGAGCAAACAAGTAGATTTGTACTTAAAACGCTGGAGTGTGAATAAGCTGATTTGGACCTATTTTAGGCTTTGATCACACCCTGGTTTTGTCCTTGGTCCTCTGCCTTATCTTCTCAGCTGTATATTTGGAGTAGCACTTTCCTTCTTCACAGGGCTCTTGACAGAGGAAGACACAGTATCATTTGTGAGTTGTTCAGATGATGTGGCAACATGAGTCATAGATATAAAACATCTTTTTCAGGCTGCTGCTCACTCAAGGAGTGGAAGACATGTTTATTCCTCAGCAGCTAACATGCTTCTTATGGATCTGCGTCCTCATTAGCAGACAACATCTGTTTCTTCTTGTAATTAGCTCACAGTTCAATAGGTAGCTCCAGTCTCTTTTACACCTGGACTACAATCAACATGGAAATCACAGAAGCACGTGTCTCTCCCCTTCCCACTTTAAAGCAGTCTGAGTTACACACATTGTTAAACACCTAATAGTCAACAACTGTGTGTTAGAGCTGTCCAGCACATGTGTGAAACAGTGCTTTTTTTTCTTTCAGGTTTCAGTTCCAAATGTGCTCAGGCTTCTCTGGCTTCTGTATTAGCCTCAACCCACTGGTCATGGATTAGGCCATAAAGAACTGTTTCCAGCCACCTGCACAATGGAAAGGGGAAGTGAAGTGAGGGCTGCTGGGGGGGAGTGTGCACCAGCTGGCCCTGCTCCTCAGGCATTATAACTGGATTCTTTGGGGTAGAAGGGTGTGAGGTCTCAGGTCATTTCCTGCCAGGTTTGCTCTGAATGGGAGAGGGATATGTAATTGTGCTGTCTCCCTGTACCATTAGTGTCAAGACTCATTAGGAACCCAATCTACTCAGTGGCAGTAGGCATACAAAAGAAAGAACTAGCCAAAGTCTGCAGACTGCAGAGCAGGAGTTGGTGGAGGAAGCAATTGTAAAATTCCTGTCTGGGTAATTAGAGTCAGCAGGGAATCAGATTGGCTACGGCAGGGCTTTCATTTTTCCCCTTGCTGTTTTAACCGGATTGGCAGGTGCTGTTTTATTCCAGGGGTGAGGTGATATGCCTGTGTCATAATTCTCAATGAGAAATGATCATCAATTTGCTGCCATGCTCCTGGGGTGAGCTGAGCAGGCAAACTGTGATTACTATTGTTATTAGTACCTTGTTAGCATGGAGCTGTAAGACTGTCGCGGGCAGTTGCCACTGGAAGGGGCGGGATCTGTGCACACAAAAGCACGTTCTTGGCAGCTTAGATATATTTGGAAGTTTGGGACTACTGGCTATTTCATTCCCTTTACACTGGGATCTATTAGTGAGCAAAAGACATTCACTAACATCTTAAAAGATGAAAAATTCGTTTCGTGCTTAAAAATTGACAGCATATTGCCTTGCTTTATTATCAGGACAATTTAATGGAGTTAGAGCACAATGAACCCAAATGGACTCTCTTTCTTGGGAGGCACCGCTTACTACTTATCTCTTTGCTTAGTGAGAGCTGGAGAGAGACACTGGCAAGCTCTTCTGCCTGTGCACAATGCAGTTCAAGTCCTGCATTGAGGTGTTGTGAAATCAGCAGACAGGTTCACACTGACTTCTTCAGATTCTGACTCAGACCAGCGGGCTTGCGTGCTCTCATAGTTGCCATGGTAGTTAAAGTACAACAACAAGGGATGTGCAAAGCATGGCTTCTAGGAAGAAAGGTCTTCTCAAAACAACATTTATTTGATAGAAGTTTTGAGAGAGAGGGATTTCCATAACAAATTGGCTACCTTTACCAGTCCAAATAGGATTCTGTCAGCAGCATTGCTTAGCTGAGTTCCGCATCTGAGAGTCAAACTTTCTTCCTTCTAGCTCCATCCATCAACAGTCAAATGAAAGATTGAAGAAGTAAGACTTTGCAGACAAATTTGTTGATCATACAGAAACCAGCATAAAATGCAGTTTGCTTTCATTTGCTTTTCTTCTCTGGATCTGTGTGATCCTTGCGCTAAGGTCATGGATTTTCATTAAAGTTATTCCATACTGTTGGCATAAAGATGCTATTATGGGCAGTGGGCCACTTTCCTGAGTAAAACATACAGGGTTGGATTCACAAGGAGGAAATAGTGCAATGGAAAGCTATACTGTTTTTTAGGCACTCTTTGGTGAATTGTTGAGCAGGAAACAATATTTCTGTCTAGAGATACAGGCCAACATTGCAAAACAGTTTTTGTTCTCTGTGAAGTACAGCTGAGGCCTTTCAAGATACATTTTACGGAAAATATTAAGGAAAAATGAAAGTGTAATCTGAAAGAGCTAGTGTTTGGACTCTGGTTGGAGGTATCCGTGAACCAGCTGTGTTCTTGTTGTCTCCTGTTCTGAGACATTACTCTGCTGGCCAGCCCGTGCTGAGGTGCTTCTTTGGGCTCTGGCCATGTTTCCCCAAACCTAAGGTGGAACTATGTCTTAGTGGAGACCTAATGAAGCCAGTATATACTCATGACATTTTCCAGCTTCAGTAATTCAGTATATTCCCACTAAAAGAGCAATTTAATTTAAAAGGGTGGGGGAAAATAGAAGAGATCCCTGACAGCTCTACACTTCAGAGTGCAGCTAAATTTTACAAACGTATTTCAAATGCAAACAATGAGATGTGTGTTTCTCTTGGCATCTTTCCTTTGAGCCTCCATGTGTCTCTTCAGCATGTTGGGTCACTGGCAGAATAAGAAACTAATACATGAAAACCATCCCTTCCCCTCATCTCCAGGTTCCTGCTTGGAATGAATCAATCTCAGAGCTATAAGCTGCTTAGACCTTCCAAGCACTGTCATTTAAAATTATGGCAATAGTAGCTTCGTTGGCTCCTGATTTTTATAGCTAAGTGTCTTTCTCTCAGCTCAGGATATGACAGTCCATACAGGAATGTGTGTTACTACAGATTATTTCTCATGCATGGTGACTTGGAGTTTGACTGAGCCTGTCCTCCCATGAAAAAAATGCGTGCCTGCTTCTCCCTTATACCCCTCTCACTTAATTGACAACTACTTCTGTCAAAACAAGTCTGACCCCCTTCCTTTCTCCCCCTCCCCCATCCTTGGCTGGTCCTCTGTCTAGATGGCTTTAAATCTGATTGGGGATTTGAGTGTTATTTGGATTAACTCATTAGTGGGGCTCCATTCTGGCAAGCCTGCTAATCTGTGGCAGTGGTGCATAGCACTGTGACAATATTACACTGAAAATGAGAAATCTAATGAGATTAGCATTTTATGTATTCAGCCAGGGCCTGGGTGTTTGAATGGTCTGCAGACACTTGTTGTGAATCACAGTAGGCCTAGGTGACACAAAGTGACTGGACTGTAACACAGCCCCCAAACACATAAAGAGGAGATTGCAAAGATGCACAGAAGCATCAGTAGCTTGGTTGTGGAGAACTGAAACATCTCTGTCCCCATCAGCTGACTTTGATATGCATTTGCACATATGTCCAGGAGACAAATTTCTTTTCCTAGGGGTGGCAGAGGCTGATGTGTGTCCATGGGATCACCTTGTAAGTTAGTCCTGCCCTTAATAGTGGTGATGGGGGAAGGTTTTAGTAGTTACTTTCCCGGGGACAAAGGCAGCTGACTCTCAAGCTGTTTATACGTAACACTGGGATGCAGAGCAAGATACAGTTGTTAATGTTTGTGACTACCAGACTATTCCATTCTACAATGACACCCTTGAGATTATTGGGCAAGTTCCAGTAGCACTTTTCCCTCTCTTTTTTACTTCAGGTTTAAACAGAGGAAAAGAGGGAGTCAGTATCTGCAGCCTGCTTTGGCTGCAGGGAGAGCTCTGCCTGGTTTCTCAGGTATGTCTTGTAGAGCAAGGTAGTCCCCAGTGCTGGGTGCGTGGGCTCCTCCTGCTCGACCACTCAACAAAAGCTTTTGCAGCCTTTGGCAGGTGACAAGGAGAGGAGTTTGGGAGAAGCTCAGAAGTGTTGCACCAGGGCTGGGAGCCACTAGTAAGTGCTGTCCTAGTCTGCCACCCAGTGCTGGCTTCTGGTGCTCAGAGCTGCTCATGTGCTCCAGCACTGCAGCTGGAACCCGGCATGAAACCTGACATGTTCTTCCTGGACCCTGTTGGAAGATTCCTTCCTGAGTTGTTGAAACAGATGTTCAGGTTCTGTTAGAAATAAGCAATGTTTTAAAATGCGCTGCCTTTGGAGAAGTGTATGACAACTTCCTCAAATTCCTTCTTGAGTCCTACGGACTCAGCAAGTAGGTGGTGCCTCTAGGGTGTTGTGCACTGGGCAGGTGGTGGGCTAGTAGCCTAGCTACTGGGTTCAGTGCACCTTGAGCAAGAAAGGAAGGCTATTATTTCTGATCTTTGTTTTCTTTTTCAGGACATCTTAGGAATGATCGGATCTGCACAATCTCTCAGAATCGTGATGGATTCAAACCAAATATATCCACAAAGAGATGCTAATTTGGCAATAGTTTTCTGACGAAGATCAGTGTGTCATCTTTATGAAAAACAAGTACAGAGCTGGGGAGAGGTACCTAAAAATACCGCAATACTATTTGAACCCCAGGGAGGAAGGAGAGAAAGGAATATTTTCTTGGCAAAGCAAGAATTGTTAACAGTGTTGTGAAACTGGACTCTTCCAGGGAGAAGATGAAATATGGTGGTGATGATGGTTCATTCACATGGGTCATCATGTCCACGAAACCATCCCCCATTACTAAGTTAAAAGTGCTGCAGGGGGAAAAGATGTTATTTTATAAATATTTTTCACATAAAATCAGCAGGAATAATTAGTGGAATTGTTTTGATTTTTTTTAAGTGTTTGGTTTTTATTTTTTTCAAAGAAGTCTGTCACTTCACTATTGAACAAAAACTAGTAATCCAGTGGTGTCACTGACAAAAGAGAAACTGTATGTACAATCAATAGCTTTAATTGGGTAAATTAGGCAAAAATCTGGCACAGTCCTAGAAACTGCTGTTGGTCTGACTTTGCAAACAACTGGCTATTGCTTATTACGGTATGAACTAAAGCTGCCACACCAGTGTTTTTTTGGTTGAAGAATTTAATAGAGCAGCAGGCTTTGTGACTGTGGCCTGACATTCAGCCTTGACGATCTGCCTGGATTTATCTAGGTGACCAGATATATCGATACTTTGCAGTGTAGGGGATGCCAGATGGAACGAGTGGTCATTTTTCTTTAAGGAGTGCAATAGTTTTTGCTGCCAACTGAAAACGGAGGGGCAGGGAAGAAAGAATGTAATGAGATGTCCATGTTTTGAAGTGTGTGAGGTGCTGAGAGCCAGTAAAATATAGGAAAAGGTGAGTATAGGAGAGGATGAAAATCAAAGATATATTTACCCTAAAGGGTGCTTAAATGCTACTAATATGTATTGTAAATCTTTAAATGCTCTGTTATTCAAGCATTGTATTAAGTGGAAGAAGAAAACCCTATTGCTACTGATTTGCATTTCATTATTAATTCAGAGTAAAAGAGAGGAAAAATTGTCAGCAAGGTGCCTTAGCAAATCTTTATATAATAGTAACAATTTATGTATTGGAAGCAAATACCTAAAAAAATGAGTAAAATGAATAGAAATGTAATTCAGAGCAGCACTAGCATTTCATCTTCATGTAATGTTATGGGCAAAGCCTGAATTCCAACACTTTGCAGTGAATTATGGGACATAGTAGAGCTTTCGGGACTGCAGAAATAAAACATGATCAGTTATAATGTCCCATTATGAAAAGGTGATGTAATGAATTCTTCTTTCATGGCCTAGCAATGACACATTTAATTTGCTAGGTTATTTACCCCCTGGATAAAAGTCATGATCTCCCTGCTAATATGAAAATATCTCCTTAGATACATTTGTGGGGAATCTCATTAGAAGGTTTTGCTGAATGTATTTTCCTGTCAGAGTTGAAAAGGCAGTGAGGTTCATCAACAGGGGAGCAGGACTAGGAGCCAGAAAACCTGTGTTTCATTGCTGGTTCCACTGCTGTATGATTCTGCATGAGCATCCTTGGCTGCTGAGACTCTTTCCTGTGACTCCTCCAATTCTATCTGTCATAGGTCAGCTGATGTAAAGACTCCCTTGCTTAAGATGCCCAATGCAATCCAGCTCCCTCTGGGAGAAACACGCTGGGGGCATTTAACCTGTCTGTCAGGCAGGTAATCTTCAGTGGGAGAGGGGATGTAGAGCTGTGGAGGGGCCTGACTCGTGCTTTGGCTGGGAGAGGACAGATGTCCGAGCTGCGGTGTATCAGCAACCTGAGACAGACACGTGCAGGATGGTGTGGGACCCATCCCTGAACTCAGCTAGGATTTCTGGATGCTCCAGGGAAGCTATCACTAATGTGATTGTTTTCTTTGGTTCAGTGCACAGGTTGAGGTGTTATAAAGACAACCATCCTGAATGGTCAAGTTTGGAGCTGCTATGCTTGAAGAAATTACTCTTGAGTGGCTTGTCTGACTCTCATATTTTTGTGGACTAAGGAAGAAAGAATGAACAAAATGCTGCTCAGTATGGAGAACTGCTTTTAAAAGAAAGCTGTTTTAATTTGATCTTCTTTTTAAATCCTGAAAGGAGACCTGAGAATTCTTAAAAAGCTCACCTGGAAACACAGTTGGCTTGGTGGTTTTAAAAAACACATTCAGATCACTCCAGAATAGACTTTGCAATTTCTTATACTATGTAGCATATCTGTCTCTACTAACAGGTGTCTTCTAGCACATCTCTACAGGTCTGTAAATATTCAAGATTTATCTTTAATGAAAAATACTGTTTCCATATAAAGAAAGCATAACTGTTTATATGCAAATGTTACAGTGCTTTCTTCTTAGTTATCTTAGTTTTTAAAAAATCAAACTATTGTCTTCAGTCCTATTTAAATGTAATAAAATAAAAAAAAAAAATCATTTTCTCTCCAGAGATCCAAAAAGCTGAATACATTTTCCTAGCTGATTGATGCTTTTCCATTTATTTTTAAATGTAATTTTCCCTGGGTAAGAAATTGTTCTCTTGAATGTCAAGAAGGAAATATTTCCCAAATCATAGACTTGGATTGGCTGGCTTGAGCCTAATGAGGTAGCTCTGTGAGAGGGGGTAGGCTGGGGAAGCAGAGAGGGGAGTGATTTGTCATGCTGGTTTTCCAGCCACTGCTAAAGAGCTGCTTTGTAATGCCAGCCTGCCAAATCTCCTGGCCACAATCGAATTACTCCCTCCACATGCACACACATCCACACCCTCGCCCTTTAGATCTATCACTGACAGAATAGTTATTAAACAAAACTCAGCCCGGGGAATTATTAATCGCCAGGCTTCATTTCTTTATCAAATGTGGTGGCCCGGAGGGAGAGCTCTTTAAGCTTTCAGAAAGACCGTAGCACATTAATCACTGGAGGGAAGCGGGGTGTGGGCTTGGCATTTGTAATACTTGTCAGATCAGAAATAGGAGATACAGAGATCAAAAGAGATATTTACGACTTGGAGGTGAAAAGGCTTCACTTTTCTTGTTCTTCTGTGAGTCCTTCTTTTTTTTACTGTTTGTTTTGGGATTTTGTTTTTGGTTTTGTTCTTATTGTCTCATCCTAGAACTCTGTGGTTATACCTCTGGCCCACACGCTGTCCAGGCAGAGGAAGGCCATGAGTTATGGATGCACTTTTCTGTGTAACCAGTAGCAAAACAGTGGCCACTGCTTTTGAGGGCCAGCCTGTTGCAGTGCTGCACTTGTCCAGGCACTGATCAGGCCCCGAACTGCAGTCAAAATTGGGAAGCTGGGGCTACTTAGGTGCTTGTCTGCGTGAACCAATTAAATGGAAGTATCCAGCACTGATGATTAGTCCTGAAAAACATGCCTGACTTCTTGAAAGTTAATACTGAATTCACTATTACATGCAACAAATAGTTGCACACATATACTTTAAGAAAATGACTAAAATCACACCAGCTCCAGAGCATATATATGGCAGATTAGGCCAATGTTGTAGGTTGCTTGTGGCTGGAAGCACTTAACCTGTGATTAGTTAAAGCATTAATTAACATTGACCTTGTTCAGCTCTAATCCCGAGACCTTTAGCCCCTGCAGTATGCAGGGAGTTGTCACTCCTGGCAGGGTACCCTGTGAGGAGTGCGATGTAAGCGGCTGTTCAGGGGACATGGATTTCCTCGAAAAAGGATGGTGTATTCACTGACGTGAGGAGACTGTAACTCTGCAGCAACACTGCACTTTGCATTCCCGAATCTCTGTCACCTGAAGAGACTCTTCAAACTACTGACTTTAAGAAGTGGGTTTGCTGCTTCAGTAATATCCACTTATATACGAATAATTTTTGCTGCAGCTGAAAATTCCCTGGATTTTTACTAATACCTTGGCTTGAAATATGTCATAATTTTAGCATGTATTGAAAATGTGTACTTCCTGTATGACCTGAAGTTAATTATTAAAACAGCCTATTTCTTGAAAAGAATACATCTATATAAAATACAGAATTTAGAGAAAAACAGTATGTATAAAATCTGTGTGAATATGAGGAGGTAAATTCAACTTAGACATTTTGTAAATAAATACTGGCTTTCCCGCTCATAAAATCACACCTTGAATTTTATTGCACTATTTTCCTATCAGAATTGTCCAGGGGTTTGGCTGCGGGGCAAGCATTGCAGGTATATAGACCTTCCCTGGCTCACAGGAGTGCTTAAGGAGAAAAAAAACAACTCTTTAATTCTGTGGTATATACAAGAGGTTGCAGTTAGGATCCCAAGCTCACTGGAGAATGGGCTGGGTGTTAACATGCATTTATAACATAGCTGGCACACAGCCTGATTTTGTGCAGCTCTGCAGTTAGCTGGAGCCTCTAGGCATCACTGCAATATAAATATTCTGGAAGAATAATAGGGTTATTTGTGGTTCTTGAGGGCAGCTAATGTATGCAGCATGTTTTTCAAACCTTCCTCTCTTATTTTCCCAAGCATCAAGCAAGGAAGAGGAAACAAACCACATTTTCTGTGCACAGACAGAAGGAATGAGAGGAAGGATGGATCACATCAAATGGATTTTGAGAGAGCCACAAAACACTTGTTGCGTGTTGTCCCGACACTGCAATATGATATTTGCATTGTGATGTTGTATCAATATGTGAGACGATCTGTCTCCTTGGGAGTCTCATGTCTGGCAAGGCAGTTCCCAACTCAGTGGCTCACTTCTTTTAAAGGAATTACGTCTTTACATGCTTAAACAGCAGCCAATTCTTTGAGATCTCCAGAAAAATCTGTGTAGGTTTAAGCACCGAAGAATTTGAATGACCTACAATTCCACAGGCAAACAATTCAAATGATTAATTGTGCTCTCAAGTATATCATTATATAATGAAAGCCATGAAAGCACATTACTGTGAATAACTACTGTGAATATCAGGCAGTCTTCCTAATGAACAGCATGGCAAAAGACTGTGTGTGGGCTAAGAAAAATACTCAGACAAGCCCAGCAGTTCCCACAGGAGAGGTGGCATCTGCACTTTTCAGGTGAGGGTGTGGCATGAGCCTGTGAGGTGGAGTTAGCAGGTAGGTGGCTGAGGACAAGGAATTAGAGAAGTCTTGGGACTGGGCAATGGAAAATTTTCTTCTAAAGTACTTTTAAAATTTAATTCATGAGCACTGAAACAAGGTTTTATCACATCCTGCACTGCAAGTTTAATGGTAGTGGTTGATATGTCTCAGTGCAGGCTTAGCTGCAGACTTGGAAGAGCCCTCCTGTGTCTACAGGAAAACTATCTGCCTTACACTAATCAGTTCCTGGTAGAATCAGTCTTGAATTATGAGTAAAAGCAGGGTTGTATCTGCATTTATCTGCTTCCAGGGCTTTAAGTTCCAGTGTAGGTGTCTGGCACCTAAGCTAAAAATCATTAATCCTAATGATAGTCATTACCAGTCACTTCACTGTTTTTGTTTTTGTTTTTTGTTTTGGTTTTTTTTTTTTTCTCTAAAAAGATATATATTCTATATTCATATATATGAATATATTTCTATGCATATTTATTTATGTATCACATATATATTGTATTTATGTAGAAATTTATTCTAATGCACAAGTCACTTCACAGTGGAGATGACACTTGCAGATACTTCTATACTTACAGAAGCTACTCTGATGCACAGGTAACATTCTGCTGGTTCTGTTGACAGAAGAATGCAGTCAGGAATAATTCTCAATGTTGATGCCTGCTATTCCTGCCTATTAGTTGTCTTATGGTAACACCACTTAGCAGACTGCCTTGACATAGAATCCGTGTTAGAGATAGTGCTGGAGGGGCAGCTAACAAGGCAGTCCTTGCCCTGCTACGGAAACAGGGGCGGGCAGAGGACAACGGAAGAGAGCCATTAATGTCACCAAGCAGGTGAACAAGAGTCAGAAACAACCCTACCTGGGATAATTCATGATCTACTGGAGCCATAGACTACCACTGATATACAGCTCTCTTTCTACTAATTTGGTGGGACATTCAGGAGGTAATTTTCATTCTTCCTTTAGCAGCGCTGTGTTGCCACTGGTTTATCTGCAGCAACTGTGTAAAGGCTGGACTCCACACTACCTCAGCTGTGAACAAGGTGAGATGCTGCAGAGCATGTGTCAAGGAGCTGTCTTGCAACAGAACCACGGGAAAAGGTGAGGAAGAGTCCTTCAGCCCTCATAACCAGAGCAGGGTCTGCACCACCCTGCCTGCCTTGCCTGTTATAAAGAATGGTACAACTCCCAGGACTCTGCATTCAATTCCATCCCACTACTCCACCATTCCTCAAGTCAGAAAATTATACTCCTTTTTATAAATTCCCTTTGCTTCAAGATGAGCCATTACTGCTTGTCATACTTACCTACTCTTTTTCCCCCTTTAGAACTCTTATATCTGTTATTTTGAGTCTTTTCAGTTTATTTTTCTGTTTACCTAACAACTGCAATTCCTTTGTTTCTCCCTTATGCCCATAGATTTTGTCTTTCTGCTTATTCTCGTCACTCAGCTCTGGAACACTTCCAATTGGGCCACATTTTTCTTGTCCTCTCAGTAATACTCCCTGCCTGGGAGCTGAGACTGAAGGAGGGAGTGGGAATCCCATTTTAACAAAATCAGAGGATTTAGCACTGAGAAGTGCAAAACAATGCACTTTACAAAGGGCTACTTAAACTGAACACAAGTATGGACACACCAGAATTATGTTTTACTCTGCTGCAACCTCTCTGGAGGAAAATAAAAAGATGTTAACGAAGACATCATCTGTATATGCAGATCTGGTAAAAAAGATACAGAAACGTTAAAAATGTCAGATTGTATGAAAGACGGAGGAATAATGTAGAACATATTAAAGTAGGATTACATCAATTGGTGTTACAGCTCCAACTAAGCTACTGCATTCAGTTCTGGTTGCTTCATTTCTAAATGGCCATTGCAGACACTAAGGCAGAAAAGAGTCCAGCAAAATTATTAAAGACATGAAGGAATGGAAGAGTCTATGCCAGATGAAGCTAAAAAAGACTTGGATGACTTAATTTGAAAAGTGCAAAGTAATAGAGGAGATAACAGACAAGAGATAATGAATTTCATTCTGTCCCATGGCTGAAATGCAAGTCAGCTCTTGATGAAATAAAAAGGCACAAATTTAATACAGATCAAAGGAAACTTTGTTCCCAGTGCAGCACAGTAGCCAGATACCTTGGTCTCACTTTTGTGTATCTCTCACAACTCAATGCAAGACAGAAATACAGCAGTGTTGTCAAGCTATTTCTGATGAGAGGATCACTGCTCTGTGTCATAGGACAGATCAGCTGCTGCAGGACAGCTGGGTCATCTGGGTGGCCAATGTTCCCATATCGCTCAGGACTGAGCCCTTACTGACCACTCTGCTGCAGAAGAGCTTCATTTTCCATTAACTCCTGCTGCAGATAGTCCTACTTTGTAGGGTCACTCGTTGCTAGATTTGCAGTGCACTTCCCTAGTCATTGGTTTCTAGTACTCTCAAATGTGTCTGTGCCAGTAGCTGCCAACTTCAGTTGAATAAACAGATCTTTCAAGGGAAGTGGTTTTTCATGTTGTGTTTTCTGTAGAGACATAAACAACATTTTTCACCTTTTGTTATTGTCTGAACAGTGTAAGCACAAATATTGCTGCGGATCATGACGTCTGATGTATCTTGGGAATATATTATCTGTCAAGAGTTAAACAGAGGTAGAAGGGAGGAAAAATTCTTAGTAATTGCAACTCTTACTTGTTTCATGACTTAGCAAAACTGTCTCTCCGTGAGATAACCTGTGAAGCTCCATGTGACCATTGTCTCCAGTGATTTATCCTGGTTCAGCTAATATAGCTACTATCCAGAATATGCCAGCTTGTTTGAGAAAAGTTGAGGTCAAGGAAGTAAAGCTTAAGATTACACCAGTTCAAAGAAGATGATAATTGAAATCAAGAAGAATTTCCTGGACTTCCTTGAAGTGTCTCCATTTGCATTTACACTACTATAATAATTTTGTGACTGTTTGAAGCTGCTTTTCCATCAAAAAACTCTTCCTGTCATCTTGGGAACATCTCTTAAGCTACCCAGTTGGGCTTTGATTTTAATTAGGCTCAAGAAAGGGTACTGTTAATTAAAGTTCCTGATTGAAGGAGATCATGACTTTTGAAAGAGGGGATTAGAAAGGAATTAACTCCCAAAGCTCTGGTTTTCTGGCCATCTATTGAACCCTGCCATAATTCAATGCTGGTTGCTTCACGAACAGAAGGGATAGCACTGCACTATCTGGCAGTGGAAGCAGGCATTGGTCCTTCCTTGGGCACTCTGAAGATCGCTTTGGAGAAAGTAACAGAACCTTTATCATCATAGCATGGCTGGTTCTATCACCATGATCTTGCCTAATCAGGCAGTGACCGAGAGCACAAATTTGAACTGCATTAAGCAAAGATGCACCCGTGACTGCAGTCAGAGGGCTGCCACTTCCCACCAAAGCATGTGCTGTCCCTCACACACCAGGAGAGGACAACCTGCAAAGGACGTTGTAAGGACTGAGTTACAGAACATTCCTTTATGGAGTTCTGTCTCTACTGACAGGCAGGGAAGGGAAGCTGGGGAGCTTATATGGCAGTTGTGAGCATGGCCTGGCTAAGGGGAAGTCAGACAACTCCACAGATGTGCCAGGGCACCCTAAGAAGGAGAACACTTTGGTTAACTCCAGGCTTTCTGTTCCACATGTGAGACTGCTTTTATGTGGCTCAAGGAAACCAAGTGTGATTGTGGAACAGGGAACAGTGGGTTTCTTTACCAAGAAAGGTGCAGGCTGTTGATAAATTTGAAGACTGTAGTGGCACAGGGAAGTTATATTCAGATAGAGAAAATACCAGGTACTTCAGGAACTCTTTACACTCAGATGATAAAATCAGTAACCTGAAAGAGTCTTATTTAATTGTTTATAGAAAGAGGAAAAAGGTTGAACTCTCTGTTGTCTAAAACACAGACTAAGACTGTAAAGCTGCACTTCATAGTGGCAAAGCATTTCTGAGGAAAGAGTAATTTGAAATGGTCATCCTCCAGGAACTTAGACTATTCAGCTAGAAGAAAGCATTTGAAGGAAAAACACCAGGGAATTAATGGAGTTCTGAGTTTAATAGACAGTGGGATTAAACGTGATACAGAATAAAGTTGTAAAAGGGGCATGGCAAGAACAACTGAAACTAAACAATAAAACAATGTCAGCAACAAAATTATATTTGCATCTACAAATGGAAGGTCCAAAGAAGTGAGTCTAGTTGCTAAAAAATATATTTATATAATGGTCGATAAAATGCTTTTTTATAATGGTATGATATACTTAAAAGTTTGGAGGAAGGATTGGACTTTGGAATCACTGTAATTGAAGTTACTAAGCTCTCAAAAGAGTCAGACACTATTTTTCAGTGTGGTTCAACTTGCCCTGCTCCTAAAAATCTCTGTGCACTCTGTAACAGCCCCCTAATTACAACTGAGCAAGGTGATTTTCCGCGGCTCACAAATCAAATTGCAGTGACAGAACTGGGATCAGAGTAGAAGAATTAAAACTCTCAGCACTCCTTTTTCTTGCCACTAGATCAAATCCATGCTTCCACACTTCAGCACAGTAGAGCCTTCATTAGGAAAAAACACTTTAAACAAACAGATGAAGTGCACATAATATTTTTACTCCTCAAAATCTGGAATTCTATATGCCATTAACACTGAGTCATTGAAATTGCTCCAGAATGAAATACTGTAGTGTGTTGTGCCAATGCCTTGAAAGTCTTTGTGTTAGATTTCAACAAGAGAAACCAAACTGAAATTCCAGACCTGAAATTTTCAGTCTTGGCATCACATTTCAGTCCTAATGCATGGGAAATATCAAAGTATTATGAGCCACCATGTCCACACAGAGAGGCAGATAAAAGTCTAAAGCTGACAAAGATCAGACTGCAAATAGGATACACATTTAACTGAAGATAATTAACCACTGGAACAGATGGTGAAGGGATGTGGTAAATTAATCGCCTAGAGTCTTTAAATCAAGATTAGATGTCCTTCCTTCTGAAAGTGATGGCACAGTTCAGCTATAAATTATTGGGCTTGAAGGTGGTATTGCTGGGTGAAATGCTCTGGACTGTGTCATATGCAGGAGGTCAGAGCTGATGAGTATAATGGTTCATCCCTCCAGACCTTGCTATCCATGAATCCCTTACATTAACTTGAAAAGTTTTACATTTTAACCAACCAGTTACAGACTATTAGGTTCACAGTGTGTGGTTTCTAAAGACTCTTTTGTTCTATGTTATAAAAAGTCTGAATTAATCTTGCTAATATTGTTTAAATCATGCAAGTGTAAAATATGAACATGCTTTCTTTTTAACACCTTGATTCCCATATCTCACTACAATAAAAAGTGGTCTTTAGGGAACCATTGATTGTATACTTTCCCACATGTTCATTGCCCCAGCCCTTGGGCAGGTCGGTGGTAGAAAATCTTCATCTGCATCTCTCTCGCGTGCAATGGGAAGGAAGGGAAGTGTCCTAGGGAAAAGAGGGGCTCATCACAATGGCACATCTCCACTTCTGACTGCTCAAGAAGTTCTGTGACAGAGAACTATTCCAATGCTCATGGCTGTGGCAAAACTACGGTCTGCTGCTCCCCAGTCTGCTCTTCTTTGCCAAAGTACCAGTCTGCCCTGTGATGGTTCTTACTTGTCTCTTCACAGTATTAGGTCAATGAATATACTTTTGGTATCTTTCACGCGAGATATGTGGGCTGGGACTCAAATGCCTGAACACAGCATCTAGTTCTACCTCAGACACTCTTGGGCATCCTGCCTGAACTTCAGCTCTAGCTTACAATAGCCTTTACTGCCTGTCATGAGTTCCTGTGTTGTGGTGCTGAACAACTCTATGCAGTTGCTGAATTTCAGAATGCACTCATCTGTAGTGATGATTTTGACAGATATATTGTTTTGAAAAATGTTTTGAAATCAAAAGTATATCTTAGTATATCTTCAATGTTTAAGACCCCAAAGCACTTGGCAATAGTTATATATAGAAAATCATGGGTTTTCCTCTGTTATTACAAAACTAGGTTATCATGACATGATTTATGATGTTAGGGGTTTCTGGTTTCTAACATTCAACTTACCACTTTTCAGAGACATTTGAACGGTCATTCAAAGAGAGACATAAGAGCTCTTTGTGAGTTCTAAGGTGAACAACACATGGTAGAAACACCTCAAAATTATAATTCGCTTCTTAGAAATCTTGGTCCTAGTATATTTTCATTGTCATTCCATGCACATGTTAATACTCTTTGTGATTATGAGAGACAGCCTTGTACGTCTACAAGGCAGTTTTTAGTCAAGCACCAGGGAAATAACATTTTTAATATCTAGCTCCCTAATGCTCCTTCAATTAAATCAGTTTCTCTCCTCTCCTTTCTCTTTTCTTAATTCTGATTGACCCTCCATACTCATTTGAATTACATTATTTTTCTGTCTTTGTCGATTCTCAAAGTTTATAGTCCCTTGGTTAGACAACCATAAACATTCAGGTCCCCTCATATATAACCAAGATTAAAGCTGTGTATATAAATCTAGCAGCAGAGTAGTATTTTAGCCCACTCTTGAATTGTAGCTCGATTTCTTCAGTAATGACTGAACAATAATTCATCATATGCACTTTTTCAATCTCAATATAAAGATGTAAACCAAAATTGCAGCAAATATTTTGCTGACCAGGGGCTACTTAAACACCAGGGAAACTTAGGTTATAGCTGTGAACAAATGTGGCTATTGATTCTTTCCATGTAATTATGCTTCACTTGCATCACAATTAGAAGTTGTGCAATAGAGCAGTTGGAGAGAAAGAAAGGCCATTGAATCAAATTTCCTCCACAGTATCCTGCATAGTATCTGTGATCTCTTGCTTTGGTATATAGTAATCTAATCTGCCCTACTTCAAACTCATTTATTTTCTGAATCCCACACACACTCCTACACTTGCAGCTTTGTTCAGCTTTGTGGTGGATCCCATAGGTCTGCCCAGGCAAATATCCACACGTGGGCTTACATATTGCAGGTGATATATGAATGTGCTGCAAAGGTTGTTGTGTTCAAGCTTCCTGCACAACATTTTGAAAGCACAGCATTGCTAACTAAGATAAACTTCTCTCATCTGCTCATGTTTTCAGGGCCATTGTTTGCTGCAGCCCTTACTGCTACTTCAGGTCCTGTGGGAACGTGTAAAATCAAAGCTATGGACTCTTGCACAAGGTTTGCTGAGGACTCTGTTTCGTTGATGGCCCCTCACAGGGTTACAGCACAATTCCTTATGGCTGCCCTAGGAGAAGGGCACCAGGTCTAACACTCTGTGGGGCTTCAGGAGCAAAGCTCTCCCATCTTTGCTTGGAATTGTTTAAGCATCAGTACAGGCTATAAGTAAACATATCTGTGACAGCCATGCAGACCTGTCATATCAAATGATGGCCCCATTTCTAGACAGCCCTCCTTTAACAGTCTGCATCAGCAGCTCTCTCCATAGCAGTCTGTTTTCTCCTACTTCACTTTCCTAGGACTGCTTTTTGCTCACTCTTCCCTTGTTCCCTCTTTCCAAACTGCACTTCCTCTTACAAAAATTCCTTGGTAAGCTCTAGTGTCTAACGCACTTCAGACCCTAACAAGATGCTTTTTACCTACAAAATCCTAGACACTTTGTCACCAATCCCTCTTTAAAGAGCTTTATGTAGCACTCTTGTTCATACTGCACATTAACTGCCTCTTACATTTCCTGCTGCACCTGCGCCTCCCTCTGCCCCCAGTGCCCAGCCAGATGGGAAGCTGTTTCCATCTCTCTCACACACAGGACCCTGCAAGCACAGAGTCTGGTCTTGCTGTCAGATAGTTCCCTCATAAAGCTCTTCACTTTAAGTTAGATTAAATGCCCAAGGGGTTTGGCAGACCCATACTCTCCGTTTTCACCCACTCAGTCCTGTTTTTAAAATTCTATACTCCAAACACAAATAAAGAGTGATTGAAGCTAATCTCTGCTTTATCTAATTTTAGGGTACAGACTCTTAGTCTGTTGAATAAGCTTGGATGACCTATCTCCTAGAGAGATTGCTTTCAGAACCTGAGCTTTTTTACAAATAAAAATAAATTATAGCTCCCCGGTTGCTAAGAAAAGGAAAAGAAATTTGATGAATATACTGAAGTTTTGTACTGACTCACATAATGTTGCAAGGGAAAAAATAAGCAAGGTTTTGAACACATAAGTATTTTTCTGAATGTGTAGGCAGCCTGACCTCTATTTGAGCTGAAATTTTGTCTGCGCTGAGTATGTCAGGGCATTACTTGTCCAGGTTCAAAATGCTGTATTAGCCTTAGCAGGAACTCTTTCCTTTTAGTGACTGGAAATTTTTGCAAGAACAGAAAACTGCAGATCAGAGGGAAAAGTGCTCCTAAAGTGGAGAGGAAAAAAAAGAAAGAGAAGGAAAAAAGAGATACAGAAAATAGAGGATGGAGCAGTAATTGGGCCCAACGACAGCAGTCTGGCAAGAGGGAGCTATTTTCCTTCTGAGTCAAGTCAACAGTGAGGTAAGCAACTAATAAATAATAGATTCTCTACAGAAGGCCAACTTTTCATCTTGTTGCAAACCTCCTGTCAATATGGGAGAAGGTCTGTAGGAGGTAAAGAGCCCTTGATTTATTTACACAGGAATCATGATTAGAATTAAATTCCCTTAAAGGAATTCGTCTTCTCTCCTCCTCCCTCAATGAACTGCTTCTCAGAATCAGCTCCTGACTACTCTTTCCCCAGTTTGCAGTAGCTGGATGTTTCTCAGATGACAGCTGAAACTGGCAAACAGCATGATCTCTCTAGGAAAGCAATTCAGGTCTGTCCCTCAGGCAGTGCTTCAGGCTCTTGATCCATGTGTAACGCGGTGCTCAGTGTGTGCAGTTTGGGTCAGACAGAGAAATTGGCATTTGTGTGTTAAAGGATGACATCAGGCAGTGGGAAGACACTTCTTGAAACCTGCCCTCAGGCACCACCAAGGAAGATCAGACCTCATCTTCCACTCAAGAAGAAAGAGATGGATGAAGCTGGAGGCCAACTACCACCCAGCTCCTTTAATCTTAAAAGTGTCTTGGCACTTGGGTAGCACCTGATGCAGGTTCAGGGACTGAAGGCTAGTTGGTTTTATTCTTTGGGTAGAAGAAAAGGACAGATGAGTTCCCAAGGATGCTCAGGCCCATGGGTAGCCCGCTTTGAAGGCCAAAGTCCCTCCAAGTCAAGATTTAAAGAATTTGTATTTTAGGGAGATACTATTTAGTATTATAAGAATTACAGTTGCCTAAATTGAAGAAAGAAAGGGGGGGAAAAAGTAAGAAACTCTTATAAATCAAACTCTTATAGTTTGATCCTGGACACATGGAAAACTATTTTAAAGTTTGGAATGAGAAAACCAGTCCTCTCCTTCACCACCATTAGTAACAGCCAGTTCTTAGTTACAATCGTGGTCCAGCAAACACTGAGCTTTGCTGTCAATAAAATTTTATTCCTAGTTTTGCCATGACTCACTGCTATGAGATAGTCATAGTTTGCTTTCATGTTTCTGGTTTTCTTCCTATGCTAGAACACAGGAGCTGGGAAACTCTTACTAGATGCTTGGACCAAACTTTGACGAGGAAGTGGGAAGCTTTGTTGAAGTTTAATACTTACTATAGTCAAATGAGCAAGTGCTGTAAAACAGCATTGCAGCTGTTTGTCCTGGAGTTGGGAATAGGAGTAATGGGAACAGCATGCTTACATTCTGTTGCCAAGTGGCCAGGGAAAAAAAATATGTATGAAATATATGAATTTAAAGGGTTGGATGTGAAACATGGCCTGGTAACTAGAGACCTGGGACAGCTACACTAATGCAGATTTTTATGTGACTTATGGAGAGTTGGTTAATAAGTTTTAAATGTAAGACATTTGCAGTTACTCACTTGTTAAGAGTGTAAGTCATTAAAGGCTTAAGGTATGCAGGAACTGGTAGTAGGACTGTCAGCTCAATGCCTACAACACACACATGCACAGTGGGCTGTGATAACCCAGGTCTGTCTCATTCTTCTGAGAGTACAAAGTAAAGCTATAAGAGGACACAAGGACCAGGCTCACAATTGTGGTATTTATGGGTACTCAAAACTCACCCAGGAGACTTTACATCATTCTGTTTAGAGGCTGGTGTCTTTACACATTGTGCACACAAAGGGAGAGAGAAAGCAAGGACAGCTAGTGGCTG
The DNA here is from genome assembly GCA_013399695.1 of Formicarius rufipectus. NCBI lineage: Eukaryota > Metazoa > Chordata > Aves > Passeriformes > Formicariidae > Formicarius > Formicarius rufipectus. Next base: position 1,230,556 of record VXAU01003159.1, read on the forward strand.
CATGGAATCTGGATCAAGGTTGTGCCTTCCTTTCAAATTACTGCATTGAAGGGGTTTCCTTGCAAGACAGAAATTTGAAATTAGCAATTTTGTCTTTGACCTCAGATTGCTCCATCAGCACTGGAACAGTTTGTGTGGAGCAAACAATATATACTAAAGCATCTTACATTATTCTACTGCTGGGTTGAGACCCTTGTGAACACGTGCAAGTTTGGGAAAAATAAATCCGATTGTAACTTTGTGGGTTTTCCCCTTGACTTCTGGGTAATCGAGATCCTTGTATATTTTCTCCCTTTGTAATACCCAAGATGCAACTCCCTTTGGGAGTTCCCTAATCTGTGTATCACTGGCAATCCTATAATCCCATATAATTGTATTAGTCTCAATAGCAGATTAGCTCCAAGTGCCCCTACAGACAAGGAGCTGTCAGCTCTGCTATTGTTTCCCACTTAATGTGATTCCAGACAGCAAAGAAGAAAAGCAGCTGAGAGCCCTCTGTCTCACATTACAGCCCGCAGTTTCTAAACCAATTAAGAAAAAGGGATTTACAGTCAACTGGATTAAGGGCTCTGTTTATATTATCCCATATTTCTTTTTATAATACCTTCCATTTTCTATCTAGCCTTGCAATCAACTACCCCCTTCTCTGCCTTTTGAAACACCCATCCGTGTCCTTACCTATCCATTTACCAATCCATCTCACATGTAGGATTTCAGCCATCTGTCTGGCTAACTTCACCAGCCTGCTTTATTGCATATTTGTTTAGAGAACACATGGTGTATGAAGCATACCCAGTAATGCTGAGACTAAAACCAACGCCTGATTTCAGATCAGTTTCAAGACGACCTCACTAATAAATATTTCAAAGACAGAGTTTGGGCAAATCTCTCCTTTCTGCTGGCTAAAACATTCTACCAACACCCAGAGCCAAACAATGCTAGTATGTAGACAGCATGACAGTCAATCATTATTAAGCAGGAAAATGGTACCTATAAAATCCTACAACACTCACAAAGGAAGAGGCAAAATTAAACTCCAGTAGGACCATGTTAACAAGATGAAAGGTCATTTTGCAAGTTTGGTCCTTGATCTGGTCAACTAAGTAGCAGAACAAGGATAGGAACTAACACTTTGGTCTCACAGAGATGTCTCTTCTGCTGTGACAAGAGGTAATGTTTTCTGGAGGATGTGGGCTAAAACACCACTTCATCTGAGAACTGACATCAGCAATCAAGACCCTGGGATTTGGTTGCCACTATGGTTTGTGCATACACATACATACAAAAAGTCATGCATCAGCTACCAAAAGTAATCGTTTTCTTTTACTTGATCAAAATATATCAATAAAATAACATTAGCACAATCTATATTGCCCAAAATGTCTCTGTTACCATCCTGCAGGGATGATATCTTGCATTCCCTTGAATTCCTAATTCAACATAAACTCACTCTAAGGGACATTAACATGTTAAGGTGACTGTGATTTTATGTGCTTTCCTAGATGGAAGTTGCCCAGTGGATGTTTTTTAATCCTTTGTTCTTATGATAAAAATAGTTTGGGTCTGTCTTTTCTCTGATTAGGGATTATTTTTCTATTGAATACCATTTCTCAAAAAATATTTTTCCCAATCAGCTTAATATTTAAACAGGTTTAAATTTTAAATCTCACTGTACAAATCCACTTAGATTTCCAAATTACAGTAATACTTCACCAGGTTTCATTTTTAAGGCAATGTAATATGTATAATTCATTCCATGAATCTTAGATAAGGTTGATATTACGATGCAGTGCAATTTGCTGCCTTACAGTGAAGCTTTACAGCTAAGGTGAGTTCTTCCACTTCAGGCTGTAGCTTTATTACAGATGGCTTTAAAAGAAATAAGGATGAAAAATGAGAAATGAAGTGTTCCAGTAGCTGGAGAGCTCCACAACCAACGGCTCTTTTAGCACTTGTGCTTGTTCATGTAGTGCTCAGGGCTAAGTACTGCTCCACCTCACAGTTTCCTTGGGGCAAGGAGACTCTCATTGAATGAGTTGCCTTCATTACACCTTTGAACCAGATATTTCTGATGAAAGCTCAGGGAAAAGTATAAACAACTGAGACTGTGAAAGGATTGATGATGGCCTAAAGAATAAAGCAAATAGGCAAAAGTTTTTAACAGGAATAATTACTTCTCAGAACTTTAACAGATGGGTCCTAAATGTAAGGCATTTAAAGATGGTCGATTATTTTCAGCTAAGTATTTCTTGCTCTTAAAGCCACCAACCAAAACCAGCAAGAAATGTGCAGAAGTGCTTGAATTCCAAAAAAGCCAATTAAGGCGGTGCACGAAGACACCCCAGGTCTAGAAATTGTAACAACACCTGCTCCAGGTCTTTTCTGTTTGCTGCTGCAACACTGATCCCAGTGAGTACCATTAGAGGGTTTGCTAAAGTTTCCCAGTACTCCAGTAACAACAACTGCTTGCAACTCCCTTCGATAACCGGTCAGCAATTACTCAAAAATTACTCAAGCCAGGCACCTAAAAACAGAGGTACCCCAAATACCAAATAAATCCTGACCCTAGACCAGCTGGGTGCTGCTTGTATGACAGCAGCTGATTCAGGAGCCAGATGGCAAATGAACCTTATACTGTTACGTGATGATGCAAAATCATTCAGGATCCAGATGGAGCTGGATTGCCAGCTTGACAGTCTAATGCAGGCTGCTTAGCACCTATTTTCCAACAGTGGCATAGTTACCTCCAGTGCTCAGAGAGATTTTTGAAGAAGTGTGAGTGTATACTCTGGGATGGCCTAAGGATATAAGAAGGCATTACCCTCAAGACGAAGAGGTGCCAACACTTCAGTATTACTCAGGTTGTCAGGCCTTGGCCTGGGCTGCCCTAGCAGAGCTGCTGCAATCAGCGCTGGTGTAAGCTACATTTCTGCTCAGAAACATTCACTAGATTTATTACAGTAAACACAAGTTGTGAGTGCAGCTTCCAAAGTTTTCAGGCAATAGCAATCTGGATAAATAGATGTTTACTCAGAAGTCCTGAACTGTTCATAATTTGAAGATGCTGCTGCCATGGTGTATTTCTGTCAGCTTGCCCAGAATCAAATCTCTTAGTGATAACCACGGAGGAATAGGAACATCCAACTCATCATGGAGAGATGGAATCAGCTGAATACAGAAATGCTTGGTTGGCAAAGAAAGGGTGGGTATTGGAAGTGGTTATTAAAGAGATCTGAATTCACTTTCAAAGATAATTCTGGGAACACTTCTCATTCTCTATACTGTTCTCCCTTTTTAAGGAAGACAACTTGAAAATTTCCAAAACTCCTATTTGTTTGGAAGATTCTGTTCTTACTTTGTTTTTCTTGAAAGCTTTGTATAGGAAAAAAAAACCAGAAGTGGTATGGTAACATTAAAACAGGCATGACCAACATCTGAAAACCAGTGAAGGGATGTTTAGTACAAGTTTACAAATGATGTATGCATGATTTTTAAAATCTGCTTTGTTCTTTTCTATAATGAAAGGTTGTATAACTTTCTAAGAATGACCTAATTTCAATGTGTTTTTACATCAGGAATATCAGGACTGGCAGTTCTTGTCTTCTGTAGTTTTGTAGAAAGTCTTGCAGGATGTTTATCATTGCACCTTTAGTGCTATAAGTCAGCATTGTTATGAGAAAAAAACAAATTGTAAATAATTTTAAACAAGCTGAAAATAAACCTCATCACTTGTTAACTGTTCAACTTCCACTCTTATGGGTTTTACATTGTGGTAATTTTGGTAACTTCAGTAATTGTGTAAGTTTCCTGGGATGATGCTACCTGAAATTTCAACATAGGGAGAAGCTGTGGTTGGAGGAAGGGATACTCCTTAAAAAAAACCAAACATTTTTTCTGACCCTTCTGTTATATCATAAGAAGGAACACAAAACCTCATCACTGTGCATTTTGACTGATGCCAATAGACTAGTAACACAACAGAAAAGCTCCTTGATTAAGCATTTGTTCGTTAGTTTCCTTCTTTTGGTTATTGGCTGAGAGCCTCCCTCTGCACAGTACTTCTGAGACTCACCTCTAATCCATCTCCTCTCAAATAAAAAGAAGATTCATAATACTCACGTTGCAAACAGTGTAAGACAACCATTTAAATATCTTTGTATATGATAAAATATGTAAGAGGCCTTTCCCTACCATTTTTTTTCCACAGCATCTCTGGTTTCAGTTCATTTTCCAATAAGTCTACTAATTATTAGATTCTATAGGCAAAGCAGTGGGTTAAATGTGTTCAAAAGGCTTTTGGGCAAGGTAGAGTTACTTGCTGAGAAATAGTGACTATGGTGGTAATACCTGCATAATGGATAAAGCAAATGAACCTGAAATGCAAACCCAAAACTGATTTTCTAGTACTCACCGTATGAAAAAGTCAGTCATGAGAAATACATTCTCGGCTCATCTTCTGTGTTGAATAACATTGCCAATACACTGATGTCTACTTCATAATGTTCCCTCTTGCATTTACTGTGTGTGTTCTCCTGACTGCAAAGTTTTTCCTGACTGCATTAAAACTTTTTGAACACACATAAATTTTATATTTTAGATCTAATAGTTCCTATAAAACCTGTAGGTAATAAAAAACAGGCAACCATAAAAGCAGTTTTTTTACCTTGATTGTGATGAAGTTACAGCTTGCCTTTATGATTAATCTTTTATAGGTTGTAAAACACACAGATTATATGGCATATGAACCCACAGCAAATACCACGTAGCAGCAATCTAATACATATCACCAGAAACAATTTAGCAGTAAATTTTTTCCTGTTAACTAATAAATGCCACAAACATCCACTTTATATGTAAGTCTTGCTAGATATTTCAGAGCACACTGTCAAGTAATTTAGGGACGTGGATTGGATTTGGGGAATAAAGGAATGTAAAAGCCAAAGAATGCCAAGTGATACAAATCTGAAGATGCACAGGAGACTTTAATGTGTGGTTTTAGTTATATTTTCCATTTAAATTATCCTAAAAGTACCGCATTTCAGTTTGCAACACCCTAAGCAAGTGCAAAACAACGAGAAAGTGCCATGGACTATGAAGAGGCAAAACTCTGTTGCCTGAGTTAACAAAAGACAGCAGTGCAGGAGAGCACCGGCCGTGAGCAGCTTTCTGGATGCTTCCAATGCCCTGGCTTGTAGCTGGCTGTTTGAACATGCTTGTGATAGAACAGATTTTAAACAATAAATGGAAACTAATTATGTTTCAATTACATTAATGTAAGTAAAGTACTCAAAAATAAAGTGACATGAATAGAAATGCTTTGAGTTTTCCTGCTTACCATAATTTTCATTCCTTTAACTCTCTCAATGCTCTGATGATTCAAATTACAAATATGGTCAGTAGAGAGTTTCATCATAAGTAGAGCTGAGCTGTATATTGATTGATTCACCTAGACAGCTTTGTCTATTAAAGAGATAGTTTTTATTACAAGACTCTTGCCCAAATCTGTAGGTATTTAGAAGTGCATTAGTTATAAGGTTTTCTAACAAATTCAGTCCATGAAGATGCCTGGGCATGAGTGTGAACTGGCAAAATCCGCAGATTTTGAAGTTTGCCATTGCTCTGTCTGTACTTGAGATCACAGTGAGATAACAAGGGACACAGGGACTGATTCTGAAAACACTGCAAGAAGTAATAGCAAATACTCTGTAAGTCAGCATGTTGAACTAAATTTTTCCTCAGGCCTGTGCAATCAAAGGACTCTTTCCAAAAATTATTTCCATTGCTGCGTTTAAGATAACCCGCCTAGTCTGTAATTTCTCTTGTAATTAGGAGATAGTACAAGGCCAAGAGCTGAGAAGAAAGCAAGGAGAGCAGATTTACCTGGTTTGAAGACCTCTGGTCACCCTCAACTTTATCCTTTGCCATTCCTCTGATGATTCCTCAGTGTTGCATCCCAACCACCAAACACGCAAGGACACAGCAGCACCTGACCCATTTCGCCCGCAGCATGAGACTGTGGAGGGCAAGTTCCAGGCCTCCCACCCCGTGCAGGACTTCAGCAGGGCATCACCTCTTTGTGCCAAGTGCTGTGGTGTGAAAGTTTCTCACTGTGGCTCAGCTCAGTCATCATCATTCCTGTTTCGTGCCACCATAGGCATGCAGAGAGCAGGGATGGGAGCGGATTCAAATCAGTCAGGTCATTCACTCCCTTTTGACACCGTAGCAGTGTCACTGTGGCCCAGACGAGCCCTCACGGGCATACCTTCCACAAAGGCTCTGAGTGCCCTGTTCTCTGCCCATCTGCGCATCCTACCCCTCATGGGCTCCTCGGGGCGTCCCAAACCAGGGCTCTGCTCCCCTCGTGTGGGCACTGGGCACCGTGACCTGCCCCTGTGTGAGGTCCTGCCGCCTCTGTGGGCAGCAGAGACTTGAGGAAGCACTGGGATAGCCCAGCTGTACTGCCGTCCCTCCAGCTGCCGCGCCCGCCGCCCGCGACAGCGGGACCTCCCGAACGCCGCCCGGGCACTGCGGGGCTGAGGGGCAGCTCCTGCACCGCGGAGAGGGGAGAGGGCTCCCCCAGAGGAGACCAGAGCCTGCTTCTGCTGTGGAGGGAGCAGCTGGAGCTGGGGAGATGGGTGCCAGTGCCGGCTGAGCAAAGAGCTGTCAGCGCCAGCGGAGGAGAGGACATCGGTGCCCTGCTGAGGAAATGGCCTCAGGTGCCTGCAAGGGTGATGGGTGCTGCCTTGCTGAAGAAACGGCAGCAACCCTCTGAGGAGATGGGTGGCGACAGCCTTCTGAAGAAATGGTCAGTGCCCTCTGAGGAAATGGTCACCAGTGTTCCCTGAGGAAATGGTAGTTGGTGCCTGCCAAGGAGATGAGTGGAGAAGGTGGGTCCTCATGCCCAGGTGAAGAGGCTGTCGGTGCTGGGACAGCAGGAAGATACCAGGTAAGTCCTGGGTGCTCTGGGGCAGCCTCAGACATGGTCCAAACAGCAATCTTATTTGGGAGGTCATTCAGGAGTAAAGCCAATCCACACAAACACTTTTTGTTCACAGTGTTGACAAAATGGGGAGAAGCTTTTGTTTGTTGTTTTGCTGTGGGTTTAAGCAGTCCTTTTTAACACCATTATAAACCCTTCCCAAAGCAATGGAGGAAAGGACTGGAGCCACTTCAGGCTACACAAACCAGAAGGCACAGGGAGGGCCGTGGTGACAGGACATGCTGAACGGAAATGCCTTCTCAGCCAGAGCTGCTTTCTACAGATTGTGATTTGCAGGAAGTGCTTGAACTATTTGAAATAATTAACCTGTTTAATGAATTGAGTTTCATACTCACTTTTCAAATTGTCATTGAATATGCTCTGAGTTTTGTAAACATACTTGCAATTATTTCAGAAGTGGCTGATAAGGGTTGTCATCCAATACATTTCTCATTAATTGTTTGCTGCTCTGCTGACTGTTTATCTCTGTGCTTGATGGCCCAAGTTTTATGGCATTCCCCTGAACTCGGGCCCCCTTTTCAGCTTGTTGCTTGTACAGTTTCTCCACGAATAGTTCATGTGAATATGCTATATCCATTTACATAGAGTTATAAGCAATACTTGAGCATTTTGAGTAATTGTTTTTAACCTTTGAAGCAGCTAATGTGAATGTTTGTAGAACAACAGAAGAGGATTGGAGTGGAACTACCACTAGAAATAAGCCTTTTTGTTGAAACAAATGTGCTCTCACTTTCTCCTCTACCTTTCATTCAAGAATTACCAAGGTATTAGACACCTGATCTTGCTCTATCAGGAAATAATTCTTAAAGTGTTAAATAGATGTAACTCTGCCGTTCAGTTGTGTGATCAAAATGTTTTCCATTGATGCAGATATCAGGGCTGGATGGAGAGTCTGTGGAACTCCTCCTCATGTCGGTCCCACAAGATTCTGGGAATGCCTCATTAAGAGGGAGGAAAGAGCATGTGGCATATTCCATTGCTTCTCCTCCACGGGTGAATAGCATCAATCTGTATGTGACAAGCTCTATGTAAGATTACAGGGGCTCCTTTTTTCATTACACTCTGAAAAACTCTCAGAGAATCTAGAGTCCTTCCTCAGCACTTCGTGTGTTTATATACATAAATAAGAAACAGATAATTCTTTTCTATTGACTGTAGCTCCCAGATTGCAGATATACTTTTCATACTCACTTCCTTTCCCAAACACTTTTTCTTTCTGAAATTAAAAGCATATGAATTCAAAAGTATCTCAGAGAGGCAGCCAAAAATCAGGTCATAGGCTCGCTCAGATGGTGGAGTCTCTATTACCAATGTTGTTTGAGCTGAGGAGATAAAAATCTCTCTGAGTGGCTTTGCATTCTCCGACTTCAAACAATGCTGTTAAAATGTAACACAATTCTTAGGATTCCTGAGCAAAGCAAGGTTGTGTCTCTTTCCTCTGCATTAACTATTCTCTCCGAAGTGCTGGACTCTTTGGGGTGTGGTATCTTATTTTACTGGTTGCTTTATAACAACGATAAAGGGGTTATGTTGTTGGAGTTAAATATCACTTAAGAACTTCAAAGCTGCTCCTTTGAGAGGAGGTTCTTTGACTTTACATCTGGGTGGAGGACACACATGGAAAGGGTTACCATGAGAAACAGTCTTTCCCAGCTGCTGCCTTTCTTAAATTACTGTAGCAGCAGCAGCCACAGTTACTCACTTATGCCAAACATTGTTTTTTGGCATATTTCAGCCTGATCAGTTCCTTGCAGGAATTCCCACTAGGGTGGAAGGGATATTCAGCTTGTTGAAGCATCTTTTAAATAATTTAAGATGGCTCTGGCAGTTTCTGTAGCTTAAGTCAAGACTGGAAAACCGAGTCTTCCAAAGTCAACAGCCGTATTAAGTACGGAAAGGGACTTGCCTAAGCTTGTATAAACAGTAGTTCCCACGCTTTGAGTAACTCTCTTCTTTTCCTAAAATAAGAGATACACGCCTTTTGCATCAGACAGCTGTGATTAAATAATGTGTAGTCAGCCTTCTAATTTTTTGTTGGTGATGTTATTATTGTTTTGTGAAGAAATAATTTTAGATTTTTCTTAACTTCAGCCTTGCTGTTTTTCACAAACTCGCTAGTCAGGTAGGCAAATAAAAAAGCCCAAGCCCCACTCCTCATTCTAACAGCTTAGCAATGAAAATCTGTTTTAATTATGCTCAGCTCCTGCACAAAAGACTTAGTCACTCAAAGTTAATAAGGCGTAATGGCTTCCCACCCCACAGAGTGCTCAACCTGCTCCGAGGCAGCGTGTGATGGACAGAGAGGGGAGAGTCAGCGCAAGAACAGCTCTGAAGATAATTGTTAGCAGACCTGAGCGCCTTAGATTTCACTTGCTCGTTTGAAAACAACCAGGGCCCCTTTAACAGCATTCAAGAAAATTTCTCAAAAGAGCAGACTGCTGCTCCAAACAATTATTAGCACCATGTCTTCATTATGTCGGCTGCAATGACAGTCACGGCTCCGTTTGATCTGCTGATGTGCGGTCCGGCGTGGGGGGTGGCACCAGCAGGCAGCTGGATGCCCAGGTGGGCCACAGGCTGCGCCGTGGTTCCTGGACACTTGCTAGTCGAGCCTGGATCAAAACCTGAACAGAACAACGCAGGTCCTCTCCAGTCTTTTAGACTTTCTGTGGAGGTACTTGTAGTTCTGTCTGCTCGCTGCAAGCCCAGCGCAGCCCCGAGGCGGCCGGGTCGAGGAAGAGACACATCCAGCCAGTTGCCCATGGCAACTGTAATCCCACGTTTTCGTAGTTTGCAGTCCCCTGCAATGCTACGGCTCCAACTGCTGATGGCTCCTGCTTTTGCCCAGAGAAATGTGTGTATTTGTGCGTGCGTATGTCAGGGTGTCTCCTTACTGTGGGGTGGAGAGAAACGGAGATGGCAGAACAGTCCCTAAGTGCGGCAGAGGGTGTTGCCCCAGCTACTGTGCAAACAGCAGCAGTGGGGACAGCAAAACCAGAGTTTCAGAGGGTTTCTGTCTGGCTTTACTATCGCGCCTTAGCCCTGACCATCTCCATCTGTCCTTGGGTTGGGAGGGTTCAATTTCACTTTTGCTACAGGGGAGCCTTGAGCTGGATCCCAGCTCAGATATTGGTTTAGCTGGGCTTCCTTCTAGTCCAGGAAACTGAGCTGGAATCTAGCTAAATTTAAATGTTTGACCAGTCTCTCACTTTCACTCTTAATCCTGTAAGGAAACAGGAGGAAATTGCTCTAAAAGTGTACAAGTCAGCAATTGCTGCAGGAAGTTCTTTTGCCTGGAATTCAGAAGGCCAGCCTAGATAATCAGGGTAAGCCTGTTAGAAATCTGTGAAACATCATGATGGAGATGCTGGAAATGGGTTAAAGTTAAATCCTAGATAAGTCTATTCCTTTTTTAATTTATCTTTTATTTTTTTCCTACATAAATCCTTTCTTGATTATAGTTAATGCCTTCTTAAGAGATCAAAAGAATTATTTTAAAGGACACTGCTTACTCACAAAATTCATTACGGTAATGCTCCACCATACTTTGCCAAGCTGCTCTCTCTTTGATCTGCTGCTGTGGCCTTTTGTCTGTTTCCACAATTAATCTACATTTTGTTGGTGTCAGGTTTTTTTCATCTTTTACATCTCAGTTTTATTTAATGTAATGGTAACCCTATGGAATTACAACACCTACTTTTGAAGTTGATTGTAGCTAAAGATTTTTAAAATTCCTCCATTGTAGACAAATAAGGAGCTCTTGATTAATTATTGATAAGGACATTTACTATTTTTTAATCCAGTAGTGTAACATGATAAACATTGCTTCCTGTAGTACAGGATATTGCTCTCATAAGTGGGATTTATTTGTATACTTTAATGGATTTCCCTTATTTTGGTAGGGAATCTTGTGATAATTTGTTCTTGTCAAACAGTTTGGGTTGTGTTATATGACACATTCCATGCCAGTCAAATTTGACAAAAGCCTTTTTCTTCGGTGTCTTCACGTTACCGCTTTTCATTGTCACATCACTTTTTTTCTAATTTATCTTTAGTGGATGTTAGTACTTATGAATGGCAGTAAGATTGACAGCCCTAGGCACTCCTGCTTAGTTTAAGAAGAGGACCTTAATAGCATAGACAGTATTCAATAGCCATCTTGAAATATGATGCAATGACAAAAATCGATACGATACGGTAATTCCTGGATATGAACTACACCCTAAGGACAGTTTAGGTCATAGTGGTGTGAGGAGAACCCTGTAACTTTAAAGAAAGAAATTACTCTGAGTAAACTGATGAGGTAAAATTTTAGTGACGTGCATGTGACTGCCTAAATAGATAGAAATCTCCCACAGTGTAATTAGAGGTGGACCGACACGTTAGTGGAAACAACTTTTCCCTTAATAAATAGATAATGCATATACATGCTGCAAAAGGGGGTCTTGAAGAAATAAGTCATTGAAGCAGTAATAACCAGGGAATTGCAACCAAACATACGTGAACTATTTTGGGTATGACAAAAGGATAAGAATTTAAAGCAGTAGTTTTGCAGGGTGCAAAGCAGTTGCTCCTGCCAATTCATCAAAGAGAATGGGTAACTCAATTAGCATGAAAGATTCCTAGTGGGAGTTTATTTAAGAATGTAAAACCATGCCATTAAGTAAAAACAATCTCACAATAGCTTGGAGTTCAGTGTCCATAGGGATACCAACAACGTATTAGTTGGTGTTGCATTTTAAGAAGGGAATTTCAGGAAGCAGACAATACCAGTCAAGAAAGGACCTTTCACATAGCAGAGGATCTGGCTGAAGAGTCAAAATAACATGAAGAAGCAAAATGTGTGAAAGCAGATGAAGCTGTGTTGGGAAACCCAGAGCAGAACACTTAGGCTTTTTTTTCCCCTGCCACTGCAGTTTCTGCCCAGGATGTGTGACAAAATGAACAGAGTTCCACACTGCAGCATTAATTTATAGTGTGGTGTTACAAAAATATAATTATATAATTCTTTTCCTCTCCCCTTTCTTGTTTGTCATTAATATTTCTTTCCTTTTTTTTTTTTTTTTTTT
>VXAU01003159.1:1242661-1300411 GCA_013399695.1 Formicarius rufipectus
TTTTTTAAGCCATGACCAGATGTTTTCCACTGAGATTGGCTCAAACATACCATGAGGTTTGGTGGTTTTTTCCTTTTTTATTTTTCCTTTCTGAGGGTGGGGAGGGATGGTGTTGGTTTTTTTTCTAGTGTAGTTGCAACCAATTTAAAACCCAGATGTCTAGTTAAATCTGCCAATGTCCTCAGGTAATAGAATGAAAATGTGTGTGAGGTTCAGATCCTTTCTTCCCATTTCAAGCTAACTCCTCTGAAAACGTGTAAGTGTTGGCTGACTGGAGTACATGGATGAAGTAGTTTGACTTTTCTGTTTAAGATTCTGTAAGGGAAGTTACTCCAAACTAAACACATTCATAAGTTCTGTGAGTTCTTTGACTGTAGCAAAAACTTTGCATATTCTGGAAAGTTACAAGTAGAGGAACATGGAAGATGAGGAGGCTTTCTAGAAACTCAGCATTCCACTAGATAAGCTTCAGTATTCTGGTAGACCAGGTTAGTGGGTGTTAGTACTTATGAATGGCAGTAAGATTGACAGCTCTAGTGGACCAGTGCTTGTTTTAGAGGTATATATATCTTTAGAAATCTATGGACAGTTTCAACTCCAAAGGACTTGAAGTCATGCTAGTTTGGATCTTTGTAATAAAATGCCAAAATTTCATGAAGCCTCTCCCTTCTTTTTGCTGATTTTTTCCCCCTTATGAAGTTTCATCTGAGTTTGGTGCCTGTGAGGGGCTCATATCAGGATTACACAATGGACTTTTGCCACAGTTATGTTGTTTGGAGTCATCATCCTTGACAACATTAGCTAGCAACACTTTTCATCCAAAACTCAGTTGGCATTGAGGCTTGTTTCACAAGTGTGATCCATAGAAGGATCAGTTTTTAATAATACAACATGTAGTATACAATGGTATTTCAATGTGTAGTAAAGATATAATCTTATATGAAGCAATAGACCAGGCTCTGTCAAGCCTGATAAGATAACATATTTTTTAAAGATCTGTCATGTTGAGAGAAGGAGCAACTCAATGGCATTTAAATCTGCCCTGCTCTTTAGCATGTCAATAATATCTGACATTACTACTTTGGGAACACAATTTTACATATCTACTTCCCTGTCTCAGTCTTGGAGTAAGTTCAAGGATCTGGTGTTCATATTTCTGGAGTTCATACCTCTGCAGTGCTACATACATGATATTGTTTCATAAAACACACTGTAATTTTTTTTCTTGTTCTCAGCAGGCCTGCTTATACCTGCAAGCTGTAAACAATTCTGGTGGAAGAAGAACAGTGCACAAGTCTTTCAGCAACATTAAAACAGATTTGTAACAATTTGAGGGGCAGAAAAACCACAGGGAAAGTGCTGTGATGACAATGCTACCGAAATGGGCATCTTCTGCCTAAGAAAAGGGTGAATATGTATTCTAGGCCTCAGTTCTGAATGACATAAGGGTGTCCTTTACCCACTCTTTCCCTTCGATTTGTTTTACATCTTTCAAAGTGCTTAGCCACTAGACTCAGTGATTTAATGAGCTTTGAGACTGTCTGAGACTAGGCTTTCCCACCTGTGGTACATCCTTTTCTATCGGCACTAGTGTTGATGCACAAGTTGCCTGGCTACTTGTCACCAGCTCTTTGTGGAACATATTTTCCTGTGTAATCTACTGGTGAAGCTCCTCCTGTGAGTGCTGCCTATCACATTTCACTCAAAATGAAGAGGGTTAATGAGAGCCTGTGTTAGTTCACCTGACTGAGTCCATTCAGGACATGCTTATGCAGGCAGCTCAGTTGATGTACCTGAGCTGGGGAAAGCAGTACTGCTGCACAGGGGGCATGATGAGGAAGTACAGGTGGGAAAGATAAACCATGACTTCCTCAGCTGCCATCCCAAGAGGACCTTTTTGTTTTGGACTTATCCTTCACCCACCTGTGAGGGCCAAAAAATAAAAATCGTGGGAGGGTAGAAAGGGCTAAAATGAAGTGATGTATTCTTGCACAGACTGTATGTCTGTGTGGTAGAGTCTCAGGACTCATGCATTCTATTTCCTGCCCAAACAGAAGCCATAAGTCTGGGTCCTTCCAAGCAAGGAGGTGTGTGCTGCTGCATTGGCTCCCTGGCAACCTGCTGGCTGCAGTGTGCTACAGACAGTCCTAGCACTACAGCTCTTTATCATTTTATTGAAGGAGTAGGGGCTGGAAGTAGCTTTAGTATGCACGCCACTGTCTGCAGAACTGGGTACTGACCCTCTTTATTGTTACCAGTAAAATTAAACTGATGCGACAGTCTTACATGGCAGGTTTCCAGCTCTCTGCTCTGCTTGAGGTGGGAGGGAGGGTTTGCCCTTTCCTTAGAGAGAAAAAAGACTGGATACTTTCCAGGAGGAAAGGAAAAGCCTCCTGTGACCACTGTGGAACTGTAGATGAACCTACCTGCTTCTGAAAGAAGCAACTTACTGTAAATACAGCAAGGTAGAGATAGAAGAAATAAATTCTGGATTATAACAGGGGACATCCCCTTTCCTTTTCCCAACAAAGATAGCATTTAATTAACTATATGTAACCATGAAAGGCATTTATGCTTCTCCCCTGCATACTAAATAGGAACTGACTCATGTTTCCCCCCTCTTGGAATTCAGATTTCTTATCAAGCAACATAATATAGTAGCAAACATGCCAAGAAGGATGTATCTAGGTGAAAAGGAGGGACTGAAGCACTTATGTTGTCCCACATCACAACATCACTTAGGAAAAATATTTTGTCATTAGAGTTTATCTCCAGTTGTGAATAACAGAGTTGACAACATCTCCCTGTTTCCCATGCAATGGTTGTTTTTTAAACTAGTGGTAGGTTTGGAAAGCCTTGCATGAAGTTGGGGAGTTTTTCTTTTTTCTTGCAAGCTGTTGCACATAGGTATTTGGAGGCAGCTGCTTTGAGCTTGGTTAGGGGAGAAACGTGTTCTCTCCAACATATCCTGAGGAAGGTCTCACAATGAAAACCTGGTGGAAAGGCAGAAGTCCCATTCTCAGCTTTACTCCAGACTTCAGGGTGACCTCAAGCAAGGACACACGTTTTGTTCTGTCTCTGGTTCTTTCCTGTGCAGTGCCCTTCGGGAGGGCTAATGTCTGCCATTAAAGGCACTTAATAACTTGGATTAACCTCTATGTGCAAAGCATTTCGGGCCTCTGTGTTTGTTTTTTCCCTCTCGTGTTTGCTCCTATGGGAGGACTCACAGTGCAGGTCTGTGACTGAGGCAGTGGGCTCAAGAGAGGTGCTGTGGTGCTGAACCATAGGTAGGTAGTGGAGCCTATATTAGGGCTCACCCATGCCTGTAATCTCATATATTCTTCAACAAGTCTGGGAATAGTCCAACCCAGAGACGTCCATGGGGCCTTAGATGGAAATAAACTCTGGTATGGTGGTGTAAAGTGACTTGGACGCTCACAGATGGGACTTGCCTTGGTGAAGAACATGGTGCCGAGAAGCTCTGCTCTTCATTTCAACCCTAGTGCACTGGGGCTTTTGCTGACCCAGGTAGATACAGCCTCTTGCTGGGACACCAAGAATTCCTGCAGGTCTACTCCAAGTCCAGGAGCAGGTTAGAAACTTGCATGCCAACAAACCTCTTTCCAGAACCAGTGACAAGGAAAGCCTTTGAGCTTTTGGGTAAAGGAAACAAGCCAAAATGAGGAGAAGTATTGGGGTTCTGTTCATACTCTGTTCTGTTTAATTCCAGCTCAAGCATTGTGCATGGTGAATTGTGAACTGAACACAGAGCTGAAGTCATGCAGTAACATATGTATTTCTTGCCCCTGCTTCAGCTCCTTGTCTTCTCTTTTCCTTTCTGCCTGAGTAGTGAATTGTTTTCAGGTGTGAAGTGCACCGTTTCAACATCAGCACTTGTCAACAAAGCTGATTCCTGGTCATATTTGGCAGTGATCTCTCATTTAGTATTTCCTAAAAAACAGAATGGAAGCTTCTTAAGGAGCCCTTTTTAAATAATGCTAAGTGGTGATTTAAGAAGCAGATGCAAGATAGGGAGGGGGAAAAAAAAACACAAACCAAACATTTTCTTCCAGTGTTAAGTGGTGCTTCTCTATTTTAATGGCTTCTGAAGTCAGACAAGCACTGTTGCTTGGTCCCAGCTGGACACTAATTCCTGCTGGGAATGCCTCGTGGCAGCTTTCAAAGTGCTCTGAATCTGTAATTGTGACTCAGAGCAGATCAATTCCTTTCCCTTCTACAGTGAAATTTAGGCTCTGTTACAGACATGAGGATCCTCCAAGGTATTGGCAGCATTAAAACAGCAGACCCTGCCCCACCCCAGAAAGCAGTACTGTGCAGTATGGTACCTGGGGTTTGGATAGATACATTAAACTAAAACAAGTGCAAAGAATAGAGCTTAGAATAGCTGAAACTCCCTTTGTCTGGTTGGTCTTATAGCACTGCCCATTAGGCCAGTGTCCTTGGGGTTACTAAGCCAAGATTAAGAACAACTTTGAAATATTTCTCCTTTATTTTAAACTGTGGCCTGCTGAATTTTTTACATACTCCTATTCCCCTACTACTTTGTCTTACTTAGCCATGTAGCCTCAGGTTATCCAGGAGCATCAGTTGTAGCCTCTCAAATAGTGGTGTCATTGATATCCTGTGAGAGTAAGTCAGCTGTCTTACCTACTAAAAATTAAAACAGGGTCATTTTTCTCTTATTAAATGCAGGGTCAGCTATAAAATACAGAAGAATAGGTCTAAGCTGTAGGTCTAGTCAGGACTCAGGAGTGTATTGTCCAAGTATTTAAAATCTAAACTTCTAAGAAGAATGAAAGTGCTACTCTATCTCTCAGCTCCATTGCTCGGCACCAACTCCTAGTACTTTTCTTCACACAGGGACTTCCTCTTCTTTTCAAAAGCTTTTGAGCAAGAGAGCAGTTAGTAATACTGCCACTTAAAGTGTTCTGTTTGGAACCCAAATTAGATCGGAAAGGAGAAATTCAAAGCCGAAATTTCAGGTTATATGCAGATGCAGGCAGATCTTTTAAGCAGTGATGCTTAGGTTGCTTTCTCACCGTTCTCTTCTCAATTGTTGCAGCTAGAAGTGTGCTAAGAAATGGAAAGTGAGTGTCAGGTGTACAACTGAGACATCTGTCTGTTCATGTCATGTTCCAGTCCCCATAACCCATACCCACCCTGGACAAAAAGAATATGCCTGCTCCTTTTGGGAAGTGGAATTTTGTGGTTTATAATTATGATCATTTCCAGGCCTCCTCAGTCCAAGAGGTGCTTTCATATTGATTTCAAAGGAGCTGTGATTTAGGCTTCTTTTATACTAGAAAGGATGATGTGTGCTTCCACTTCAAACTGATGACATTTGTGACTTCAGAAGCTCATATTCAATATTAAGGATTTTATTATCTGGTCAGTGCTGCATTAAAATAAATAAGAAAGCTACACTGTGCAGCAGAATTCATCTCAGGCTGATTCAGCTTATATTTCTCTGCCCTCTGCACAGAGCATGGTTCACTAAGCTTTTGAATATCAAAGCATGAGACATTGGTGTCTGTCATTTCAAAGCAGCTGTTCCCATAGGAGAACTAGGGAGTGGTGGGCAGTAGTGTTGGGATCAGATGTGCTGTCATATTAATGGGTTGAGTTTGCAGCATGGTGCTGTGTAACAGCCTGCAGAGATGCTCCAGCTCACAGTCTCTGGAGAGTATTTGGAGGGGAAAAGTTTGAGGGGGAAGCAGAGTGTAAACAAGCCCCATTGGATGTAAGCATAAAAGTCAAACAAAGTGGACCAGGCTTTGTAGTTACAGACTATGCAAACTGTACACTGAATAATGCAAGACATTGCATTATCCTCAGCCTGTCACTAAGAAAGTCTGTTGGATTGCAGTCATCTCCCAGAAAAATCTACTCTCATTAATTTCAATAGTAGCCTTTACAGGGCAAGCTCATTTGCCAGTGGATTTTTAACTCTCAAAAGCCTAATGAAAATTAAAATTACAGAAGACCACCATGTCCACCCCACCCTCATATGCCCCTCTTTTCTAATGCTTGCCTTTACACTGATGGTGAAATTGCATTCCACTCCAGGCAGCAAACCCTTTGAAAACGTATATCCCCCTCCAAGTGGTTCCATTTTTCCTAAATGTGTTAGAGACATTGCCTCATGATCTGCAGTAATTATATTGACAGGTCAATTATTAAAAAAGAAATTAAAAAATTAAATTTATAACATGATAAAAGAACTTGGCAGCTGATTTTCCCTTTACTGCTATTTCTCTGCAGAATGCTTTTGGCACCAATTGACATGGGAACTGCATTGCACCAGAGAGGGAAGTTATCTTCCCCTGTTTTGAAGGTAGATTAAAGATAACTTCTAGGCAGAGATTTCTCTCTAGATTTGTGGGCACTCAGAGCAGGAACAGCACCCGGTGGCATATTGATGATTATAGTACCTGGGCTTGTAATCTAAATACTCATATAATTTATTCCTACTGGTATGCTTGGAAAAACTGCCTATGTAGGAAAAGAAACCTGGCATGGTAAGGGAATGGATGGAGATAACCACTCAAGCTGTATTGACAGGGCTTAAAGGAGGATGTGAATTTCCATGTAACTAATATCTGAACAGTTTTGTAATAGCCACATAACAAACCTTGGGACAGTTTTTGTTTGGTTGGTTGGTTTGTTTTGTTTGTTTGTTTTTTGGGTTTTGGGTTTTGGGTTTTTGTTTGTTTTTGTTTTGGTTTTGTGTGGTTTTTTGTTTTTGTTTGTTTTTCTTTTGGTTTGGTTTGGTTTGGTTTTAAATTGAGTCTGTAAGTTGGTAATCTGTGAGAAGTATGTACCTACAAGGAAAGCTCTTTGGGGGAAGCAGTTCATCTATTAGCTCATTTCTCTTGCAAAATTGACATTAACATGCATTATTGCAAGATAAATACTTCAGCACATCATATAAACAGCTATTGAAAAAGGTACCAACTAGAGCCCTTAAGCTTCTACACCCATGGAGGGATGCAACATAAGGAAGAAATTGTGTCCTCAAGGTGCCTTTCAAGGCTGATTGAGAAACTAACTTGAAAAAGAATCTTCTGAAATCTTGTTTTCTGCTCTGCTCCTCTCCTGGGTCCTGGGATAATTTGTAATTCAAGCTTGGAAGGAATCCTATGCTATTTCCTTCAGACTTATTCCTTCCACATGTGAAATCTAGTAATTTAAACACCTCATCTCCTTTCATAACTGAGGCAGGAAAAAATAGCCAATGATCGTTGATTGAATCCATATTTCCACAATGTTCCCATTATTTTGTTTGATGCTTAAGAAATAAAATCAAATGAAGGTAGTTAAAGGAATAAGTGCTCTTTAAAAAAATCCCAGATGGTTGTGTTGTGGCAAATGAGTCTGTATTAATCTGGACTTGCGAATAAATCCCTAAAAACCTACTGTCCCCCATTCCTGGGGTGTGATATGAAGCAATGAATTTGAAACCAGAGACAGGTTTAGTAGTAAGTGCTGGTTCAGCTTCATAGGATGGGCAGCAGCTCAGAATGAGTGATGATGTATTTTGGCTTAAAGGTTTAAGAAGAGCACAGCATAAAGATTGAAAATAAGCTCCATTACCTAATTACTTGGAGCTCAGTGGGAATTGGGATGCTTAGTATCTTGGAGCAATATTTTTCAGGCTTTTAAGAATTGGGCTCTTCCTCACAAAAGCCAAGGATGCATCTCCAGTGCTGCCTTATGTGGTTAAAGATGTAACCATAATTCAGATCTTCCTAGTGCTATACTCCTTCAGTGTTCTTACATGCCAAGGACCATGAAGGAGCTATCAGTGATGGAATGAAAGGTACTACAGTTCAAATCTGAACTGACTTGCTTTGAAATGAAAAGAGCAGATCATGCATCTCAGAGTTGATGTTTCAGGGTCTCTGCAAACTCCAGTAGAAAATGAAGTAATTGCATTTGAGTCGTTTTCACAGTTTCACAACTACTGAAAAGCTACAGAAAGAAAAGAAAAGAATAAAAGAAGAATGCTGAAACTAAAAAACTGGAGCATTCTTTACATCTTCATTGAGAAATGGCAGCTGCATGGCAAACTGGTTGCAGACTGAAGAACTTGCTTGATTTTGAACTGCTCCACGTTATACATAGAAACTTGTATCCCATTGTGAGGATGGTTTTTGGTTGTGAGTGGTGTCATTGAAGTGCAGGAAAGTGAAGAGAGCAACAGAAGCTTTCCTGTAAAGTTAAGTCTCTGTTTCCTAGGCTCCTACCCAGGCTTTTAAGGCAATATCTGTGTTGACCAGAGATCTTCTTAAACCAGAGGGGACCCTGACTTATTCTGTACAGATTGTTGACACAATGAAAACACCATAATTGCAGCCACATTGTAAAAGACAAATGGGTAACACTGGGGAGATGAGTTTTAGTCCTTTTCCTCCACATGGCAAGTTTCCTGCAGCAATTCCCAACTGAGCCATCAGAGGAAGAACAGGATGCTTTTTCCTGCATCAGGAAAGCCATTTTACATGAGCAAACTCACGATTTTAAAACAATCCATTTTTCAACTGTTGGCATTTGAGGTGGAAGGCACATATTCCACCTGCCACCAGCTTTTCCCTTCCTTTCCCTCACTTGTAACTGTGCTTTTGCTTGCTTGTTCTAGCAGGGAGTACAACAGCAGAAGTATTAAGTATGGTTCTGCTCCGTAAAGCACTTCTAAATTATTTCTGCCTAATCCCAACTCAACTGCCAAACCCATCTCTCCAGACATATTTCGTCAATGTGCAGCAGACTGGTGTGGGATTAGCCTGCCTTGAGTGGTAAAGCTCAATGCCTGCTCTGGGAGAGGTGGAAGGAGTGGGTGCTCGTGTACAGTGAGATAAGGAGCCGTGCAGTGCTCAGGGAAACCACTTGTTGCTTGTTCCTGTTGTAATGCTCTCCAGCAGAACAGGCAAAGAGAAACAGTGTGTTGGCACAACCCTGCTTTCTGAACTCCCAAGGCAGCCCATAGAGAGGGTTTCCATTGACATTGAAGCCTTGGAATTATACTAAGGAGATGTTGATTTTTTTCCTGCTTGTCACAAAACTGGGCGTGTCTAGCCCAAGATTTGGAGAGATATGTGAGTCATAGGTATTCCCATGTCTTTCCTAAAATGCCTAAAATCCTTTGCCAAACACCAACAAGACCACATTTTGTTGTGTGTTCTTTTCCATTAGGCACCCACGTGGCTGTTAGGCAGAGTGCTGCTGGGTCACCAGGGACACCCAAACCCCTCTGCAGATCCTTGACGTAGCTCCTCTAGGTTTTAAGCATCATCTCTATAAAACAGAGGGAGCTTTCCCCCATCTGCCAGGGCTGCAGGGAAGATAAGTTTCTTGTGTCTGGGAGAAACCATTACCCATAAGCCTGCTAGGAATTATGCTGAGTCTCTTTATCCAGGGCTCTCACAAACATAGAGTGGACAAGGGTTTCCAAATACTCCAGAAAACCTTGTAGTAGTTCTTCTCAGCAACAGGAGGGGAGGCAAAACTTATTCCACTAAACTGAGCTGAAGGAAAGAAATTTCCAAGCAGGAATATGGATGCAGCTGGTACATTATTAACCATTTACATAACACAGTCTGTCAGTCTCACCTCCCTGAGAAATTATTGTATTTTCCAATGGATGAAGACTTTTGCTGTAGAATCAGGGATCTCTACTTAGACCAATCTTTTTAATGAGCTGTTTAACTAACGCAAAATTCAGTCTAACTGGCGTGTGTCAAATGGAAAGCCCATTTAAGTTTTCATTAATTAAGACAGAAGACTGGAGACAGGAAATGCTTATGGCTGAGAAGGTATCAAACTACAATTCATTTCAACAAAGCTTCAACTGTGTACCACAGGTGTGGTAGCTGTACACAGCTCCTCTTTTACCTGATAAAAGAGAAAACACATCCCAATAATAAAGAAATAAAAATACCCCTTGTATTAATGTCTGACCACTCTGACCTTTGTGCAATGCATTATTGACAATTCCTTTAACATTCATTTAAACGTAATTTCCCAGAGCAGAACATGACAGAAAGTGAAAAGCATTCATTTCAATTGTAAAAGCTTTCACTTTAATGCATCTCTGAATTAATTGGGCACAGTCTTCATATCAAGTGAAATAAATGGGCTGATAATTGATTAGGACCTCAGGGAACAATGAGATCTGATTGGTTAGATAAAGAGAAGTGACCTATAAAAGGTCAGGATTTTTTGAAATTGCTTTTTTAATAAAGCATGTTGATGAAGAAATTATCAGCAAGGCTTAGATGAATTATTCTGATTTGATATATAACTTCTGTCAAAGTGAAAATGAGATGTGATGTAACTTAATTCTTGGAAAACTTGTGATCCCCTTTGACAGAGACGAGTCCTCCACTCAGCCCCAATACTAGGCTTTGAAATGCTCTGTAGCCCAGCATGGCTTTTCTTAGCTTACCTTTCCATCTTATTGTCAGGAGAGGTCTGCAAGGTCTCTCCTTCTGCTGAGGAAAGGAAGGAGTCTCTCATGGAAGGAATTTTGGTTGATTTTGTGCCTTGCCTATTATGAACAATGCTTTCCCCTTCTAAGATCTGCTTTCCCCTCCAGCTAAGTCTTCAACTGAGAGGCTGGGATGAGCAGATGGGATGCTGATGCTTGTGGTGAGGCTGCTGGTCTCACCTTCATGCATGGCCAGAACATTCACTTTTGGAGCAAGCCCCTTTCCTCTCAGCTGGACTGTTCAGCCTGTCCTCAATCCTTGTCCTCCTCTCAGCTGCACTTTTAGAGCGCTGTGCCTTCTCTCTGCACTCTTGTGCTGACACAGCACTACAGCAATTTTGTGGATATGGGAATATTACAAGTTTCCAGCTCAGTGAAAACCGTCCAAGGTTCTGACTGAGCAAGGACTCTTGCTTCACTTCACCAAGCTGGTTGCAGCTTCACCACAATCACTGTGACACCAGAAGAAGGTGTGTTTCCTTCTCTTTTTCTCCTGGCTCAAGTGTCTATGCCAAACTGACTGATTATTGGTTCATCTTGACCTTTCTGTGAGACTCTGCCTTTCTGTGAACAACAACAAAAAAATACTCACCAGGCTTCATGTTGTGCTGGTTAAATCAATTAGAGCACATTACTCCAGGGCATCTCTTCATTGGGCTGAATCCCAACTAATCAGCAGAGCAATAATAAAATGTTGATCCCCACCTGATGGACAGGCTCCCTCTCGTCCATGAAGGGGCTTTGGGAAACACTGTATTTCTGGGAAACCTTCCAGTGCTGATGACCACATATTCACAGCAAATACTTATCTGGCTCTTGTTTGTTTTGTAATGATATGTATGGCACTCTTGCTGTAACATTTATCAACACTCTGGTTTCTCAAGAGAAGGTGCGACAAGGCTCTTCACTGTCAGTCAGCCTGGTCTGGCTCATGAAAATGCATGTTTTTTGCAGGAGACTTAACTATACTATTAGTATTGCCATCTTCTCCCCAGCACAAGGTGATCTCACTGCGGCACTGTCCTCTTCAAAGTATTTCATTGTTGAAAAGTAGTTGGATACTTTCACGTTTCTGTAGTACTAGTTGCCAGTCTTGGAAAGATTTAAAACCGCTGACCTTTCTGAAAGGGTCATAAAGACTGAATGCAATTAATTACAGATGTAGACTGGAACCACAAATTCAACCTTGCAGATACTGAAGATTTCAGGAAAGGGATCATCTCTTTGTACTTGGCACTGGTGAGGCAGCAAATCACACCTCGAGCACTGTGTTCAGTTTTGGGCCTCTCACTACAAGAAAGACATGGATGTGCTGGAGAGTGTGCAAAGACCAGTGAAGCTGGTGAAGGGCCTGCAGCACAAGTCTGATGAAAAGCTGCTGAGGGAATGGAGGACTTTTCCTGGAGAAAAGGAGGCTCAAGGGAGACCTTATCACACTCTATACCTATCTGAAAAGAGGCTGTAGCAAGGTGGGGTTTGGTCTCTTTTCCCAAGCAACAAGTGACAAGAGGAAATACCTTCAAGTTCACCAGGTGATGTTTAGGTCAGCTATTAGGAGAAATTTCTTCATCAAAAAGGTGGCCCATCATTGGAACAGACTGATCAGGGAAAGTGGCAGACTCCCTGGCCCTGGAGGGATTTAAAAGATGTGTGCACTTAGGGGCATGGTTTAGTGGTGTTGGCAGTGTTAGGTTAATGGTTGGATTTGATGATCTTAAGGGTCTTTCCCAATCTAAATAATTCTGTAATTCTATGATCCTGAATTTCAGTTGAGCACCTTATGCTTGTAAAGATCCACATTTACAGAACAAACTGCCACATCCCTTGAAAGTGTTAGCACCTTAGAGCTCTCCAGGAGAACAGATGATGTGCCCATGTCTGTTCACATCAGCTCCTGGATGCAAACCACTTTGCTGTTGGTTGTTAAGCCAACTGAGCAGAGTCTAAACTGGAATGAGTGAGATCACATGGCATGGAGACAAGAGTCATGTTCCACCACTGAAGGGTGCACAAGCCAAAAACAAGATGAGCCTGGCAGAGTCCTTGAGTTTCGGCTGTGCTTTGGCTGTCTGCTTTTGTTCTGCACTAATCCCTTTTATTTCAGGCCCCTGATGAGCCCAAGGATTTCCTTGCCTTCATAGCCTTTGGGCACTGACTTCCATTGTACCAGTGAGCTCTAAACAAAAGGACATGAAGTGTTTCTCTCCCTCAGCTGAATGGAATGTGCCTCCAGCCTGGGAGCTTCAGTGGGACACATGGGAGCTCAGATCCCATTACACAGCAGCTTTCCCCAGTACACTTTCTTCAGAAACTCTGCACTGCACGTTATCTTTCTGATTATTTTTTTAAATAGGAAAACCAAAGTCCTTCTTTTCTAATAACTAAATTTCAAAATTACATGATTCCTGGAAATGCTTGAATGGGGAGATTTCTAAGCAAAACAGGCTATAAAAGCAAAAGTATTTCAAGAAATGGAAAAGATACCACAGCTGACGATGTGTAGTACATATTTTGAGATCCCATTTGGAGATATGCACCCTGTTGCAGCAATAGACTGTCCCCCTTCTTCACTGATAAATTCAGCAGTGAGCTGATGTAGGGGAGGCAGGGATATAGCACATGCTGTGTTTGTCACCTCTGAGAAGCTTCAGATGAAGGCAATTTTGGTCAAGGAAGGGGTCCACTGGTCTGTGATGGCTACTTCATGACATCTAGGCTTTCTCTACAAATTAAATGGATAGTTCCATTGTTAAGCTCAGTCTCTTCCTAAGTCTCTTCCTCTCCTCTATAGCTAAATGAGAAATGGATATAGAGGATTTATGCATGGAAATGTGTATGACTTTCTCCCTTTCCTCTTCCCCAGCTTTTAATGTCTGTAATTGCCCAGAGGAAAAAAAAAGATCAGTGTTGGTCAGAAGGAGTAATAGGCTTTATGGCACATGAAGTACAGGCAGTCCAGGTCTCTGTACCAGCCTGACATGTGAGGGCTTATATGAGCAAATCAAAAGAGGACCAGTGAGAAAACTCTGTATTTTTTGGCTGAAAAAATCCTTAACTTCCCTAGAAACCATGGCAGCCTGCAGGACTGCAGTGCTGTATGTCCCACACCTGCTGGTCCTCCAGCTCTGAAGTCTCCCTTTAGAAGCCAGGAGCCTCTGTGGGAACAGCATCCATTTCAAATGACAAGCGGCATGCTGACTCTGGGGAAATGAACTTTGCACCCTAGGCAAGACGGGTCTGGACAGCTGCAGTGGAAGTAGCAATGCCCAGTGGCAAGGTTTTGGGGTACGGGCCTTACACCTCTAAAATCAAAGTGGGACTCTTCCCCACTCTGCACTGGGCTATTCTTCCCTTGCCTTAGGCATTGCTGGCCCCACCACTGGTTTGCCTGTATGTGACACAGCTTGAGAACTGCTGTAAATTACAGCTCAGACTGTTAAGGGAAGCCCAAGCTACCGCCAGGAGTTAGTTCCCAAGCAGGTCACAGTACCTGTTGTCAGAGAAGGAATCCCTGGGAGAGTGACATTGGACAGCTGGAAACTTCTTGATAGCTTTCCCAGGGTAAGTTATGTCCACAAACCCCCTTGTCTGTGAAATGGCAGAGTTATGGAATTGACAGAAGAGGAAAGAAAAAAGGAAATAAAAATGAGCAACATTTAGAGTTTCTGTCCTGTGGAAAACTTCAGCACTTTAGGACTTTATTTACTCCTGCTTAGTACAAAATGCTGACATGTTAACTATTGGTTTTTTTTAAAAGAATAGAAATTCTGGAGAGAAACTAAATGAAAATGTTGGAATATTTATTTTTAATTTTCAAACTCAAAAACAGGGACTTTTACTTTTGTGTGCTTCATAGGCAACGTTTTCTTGTAGAAGCCTCTTTCATTTTATAGCAGTTGGTTTTCTTTTGTCCCTTACCTTTCTTTGCCTTTCTCCGTTCTCCTCTCCTCTTGTTTTCTTTTTGCAGAATTGTAAGCACTAGGCTGTTCTGTATGAAACATGGCCTGTTTTGTTTTAGAGTTGCCTCAAACACTATGCTGAGGAACTGGTTCAAAGCTTTGTCAAATACTTCTCTCAGGTGTTAACTGAGCTTAGTCCTAGTTTTAGAAGGCCATATCTTGCAATGAGTTGACTATAGGCATGAAACAAGTGTACTGATTATGTAAGTCACACTTAGAGCTACACTGATATATCACAGGTTGAGAGTCTGTCCTGTTCCTTCCAATAGCACCTTAGAACTGCTGCTACACCAGAGGGATGTAATAAGATGTTCTGTTAGCAAGAGTGTGGGAAAAGGAGTTCAGTTTGGTGCCCAGATGTATGCATGCCCCTCTTCCAGGAGAAACAAAGGCTAAAATGAGGTGTCTGACAAGCAACTGGATAGTTCTTCTGTTATTCTCACCCAGAAACAGCTCTGATCTTTGTGTCTTACTGTCTAATGCAGCCGTGACTGTAAATCCAAGGATTTATTCTTGCTTACATCTGTGACAATAAGGTGTAAATTCCTAATGTAGTGTAGTAATGTTAGCCTTCATTTTGCACTTTGCAGTCAGAAGAGTACCCATGAAAAGTGTACCATGCAAGAACAAAGTCCTCCCAGGCTACATTGCAGGTTAGGAAGCACAAGAACTCTGGTGCTTTTGAACTTTGGGGTGAAGCTGGTCTAATTTGGGACTCCTGTTTCAGTACGAATATGCAGTCCAGCTCTTTACCATAAGTCATTTATACCTAAACTGTGTTGTTCTTTGATGATATTTTGTCTAACATTTTTAGAAACCTAATTAGATAGCCTCCCTAAGAAATCTGGGTTTATGGTGCACTCCTGTTAAGTGTTTTTATGATTAACCTAATGTTTGTGGTAATTTCAGTCTATTACAACTCATTCTGCCCACCGTTAGTGGGAGAGCAAACCTGTTCCTTTCTCTGAAGCTGTTCTTCCTGCATTTCAGGACCTTGCACAGCCCCCCTCCTTGTTATCATCACTACACAAAACAACAATAGTTTTTGCAGTCTTTATGATGTCTTTTCTTGTCGATCTCCTCTTGTCTCCCAAGAGGTCTGTATCTCTTTTACATGGGCATTGCACCAGTGGAGACCTTAATAATCATTCGGAAACATTATTTCATATGGTATTTATATTATGATCTTGAATGTACAGGATGATCTGTGCCCTTTTTTCCTTTTTTTTTTTTTTTTTTCCTGCATAAGGAATGTTACAGTGCTGTCAACTCATGTTCAGCTTGAGATTCTTTTCACAGAAGTGCTACCCAACCTTGTTCTGTACAAGTACAGTTGACTGTTGTCGTTTGATCTCTGCATCATTTGTAGATTTGGTGGGTGTCCTCACTAATCTATCATTTAGGCCACAGTGAGAACATTAAATCATCCCTGTGGAACCTCACTAGGCCCATCTTTTTATTTTGACAGTGAATGATTTCCCAACTAAGTCTGCACTGTCTGACCCTTAGAGTACTTTTGTCTGGCCCAATTTCCTTATCTTCTTTTTAAAAATAACATGTCAGTGTCAAAAACCTTACTGAAGTCAGTACACATGATGCTTTCTCTTTTCCCCCTAAAGTTATTCCTCTGTCATAGAAAAAAAGTTAGACTGGTTTGACATGATGTCTTTGAGACAAATTCATTTTGGCTATTACTCACCTTTTGTTTCCTTCTAGTTATATGAGTAATTTATTTATTTGTTACATTTGCCTAGGAATTGGATTTTAGCTCTATTATTTTTTTCTCTCTTTTTTTTTTTTTTCTTTTTTCTTTTTTTTCCCCCCTCTTCTTCATCCCCCTCCCCCCACCTTAAGACACAGGCATTCTTCATGCCCTTTTGCAGCTTTGAGAAGCCTCAGCTTTCCTTTTGGAGTCTCAGTGCCCAGAGTCATCTTCAGCCAATTCTCTAAATACCCTGGGAATTTCATTCAGTCCAGCTGATCTGAAAATATGGGAATTATCCTACTACTCTGTACTGCAGCCTCAGCATGTGTTCAGGACTTTGTCGTGCTAAGTGCTGCACATGGGTAATAAAGCCAGCTCTTTCACTGAAGGCCTGATTAGCAGTACATTCGAATACGTGAGCCTAAGCAGAAGCCTCTGGCCAGACAGAGGCAGGTTAAACAATGAAAGATCCTTCATTAGCTTAAGAGATAGAAGTGTCCTCTTGTGCATGGTCTGGCTGTTATCAAATGTTCTGCAGGCATTTCAGCAGGGGGGAATTTAAAGCAGCAGCCAGAAGAGGACAGTGTTTTAACCAGCCTGCCTTTTTACACTGACCTGCTAAAGCAATAAAAGAGGCAAATACAAGGACTAGACAAAGGACTCTTGGGAACAAATGGAGAAGAGATCTCCTGGCCTGCAAGGATGGCCACTGTGCACAGAGCTGGCAGCACAAGTCACAGGCTGAGTTAAAGTTGATGAGACAAGTGAGCAACATAAGGATGGGTCTCCTGCCATATGCTGTCTGTCACCAGCTGGGGTCCTCTGGTGCATTTTGGTGCTGTGTGTCACTGGCAGGTGTTTTCACACAGCATCTCTGCCCTGCAGCCCATGCAGATATCTCCCATCCCAGTGCTGTGGCTCTGGGGAGGTGGTGTGAGCACAGATGAGCCATGGTTTGAGTGAAACCTTATTTTGCCTCCTGTTTTCTCCCTTGTTTGGCACAGGGTTAAGCTGGACAGCTTTGCATGAAGGTGCTAGTGGGGTTCAGTTTGGACTGAGCACATTTGCACTCTGTTCTGCTCAGTGCTCAGCTGCAACTGCTGTCAGTTCATCAGCAGAGGGCCTGGGTGGATGTTCGACTTTGAGAGGAGGGCTGTAAACTTCTGCCTTTAATGCCTGGCATTATGGCCCTGGGGCAGGGAAATGAGATGCACATCCTGGTAAGAAGGATTACCAGAGCAGGGAAGAAAGAGGAGGCTGTGAGAGGTTATTGGCCAAAGGTGTTTTTCACTTTGAGGTTTTGGAGAGCTCTGGGTCCTGGGCAGGGTTTAAGACTCTCCATAGTTCAGAGATATCATTCCTGGCTTCTGGAATACCTGAATTCAAGTTGGCCCAAAGTGGCTATAGAGTATTCCAGCCTTTTTCTCTTGATACATCTGAGTCTGTTCTTGGAAATTACTATTTTAATGCTTGATTAATTAGTTCTGAGCCACAGGGGGTAATTAGTCTGCTAATCACCGGGTTCCGCAACCTCACCAGCCACTCACATTACTCTCAATGGCAGCCCTTTTACCTCTTTAATGCTAAACTGGCATTCAGGAACACTTAAAATGCTGTGATGCTCCAGTTGAGCTCAGCCTTGTCTGACTGAAATAAGCTATACATACACTCTTTCACACCATGGGGCTCTTCACTGTGGAGATTGTTTCTGCGTTGGACAGCTTCATTAATTCAGTCATTGCATCTTGCCATCTAATGAGAGAGAAAAGTGCACTGGCTGAAGATTTCATCCTACTGCCCAGAAGGTTTAAATAAATAGCATAAAAATAAAGACTGAAGCCCTGTGCCCAAGGCACTGTGCGTGGCCCCGGCCGTGTTTGCCAGGCTGCGGCTGAGCTGTGCTGCAGGTGTTCTCTGTCACCACCACACGTGTTTGAACCAGGTGCCCTGTGAAATCCGAAAAAGTGCACTTCCTCTGCTTTGTCAGCACGGCTCCCCTTTGCCTGCAAGGCTTTCAAAAGCATGAGGGAAATGACTCACCCAGCAGAATGTGAGAATTATCCTGTTTAGCTGCTCTGCTTTATCCTGTCAGAAGTGCACGATGAAAAACTCTGGTCACAAGAGACCGAGGGGGCTCCCATATAACTGACAGACACCAACTGTTTGAGAGCACTCAGATCCTGTTATCGAGAGGAGCCTGACCCCTGTGCTGCACCTCCATTTATCATCATTTTAATCCAATTGCAGGGCTTTTCAAAAGTCTCCATGTTCTTTCATCCTTTTCCCACTTTCTCTTACCCCAAGTATTTTCTTCTTTTCCCTGTTTTTGGGGAGTTTTTTAGGGTCTTGTTTACTTTTAAACTGCCTGCCCTCCCAAATATTTTTGTTCTTTTAACTTGGAAAAGCACACATTTTCAGAGATGATCCTAGGCCAAAATTTCTCCATTGAAGATGCATAAAGAGAAGGTTACTTCAACAAAATCAATGGAGTCAGTCCAGATTTAGCTGTCAAACTGGGCAGAATTCATCCAGCTAAGTCACTTTTTTTTTTTTTTCATGTTCAAAGTGATCCCGAAAGGTTCCAGATAACAACTGAAACTAGTTCACTCTTACAAGCTAAGGCCCAAATTTCTCCATCTTGTGTTTGCAATTAAGGTGGTGTTACCCTGACAGGTGTTTTATACTCAGAGTGAGAGATGGCTCTTATCCATGAAGTCTAAAGTTTTTTTCATGGAGGTACTTTCTAAGCACTCAGGGAGATTTTGTGTTTAACTTCCTATATCGGTCTAAATGCATTCTGAATCAGTGTCCAAAAGAGTCAGGGAAAACAATTTCTCTTGCCATTCCTGGTTTATGGGAAGAAGAATGATCCTAAATTATTCTGCCCCTTAAAAATAGAATCTTGCTGTTGATATGCTGACACAGTCTTCCTGACTGTATTGCTTGTCCACAGTTGGACTTTAGTCAGGATCTGACTGTGATGACATGTTAGGCTGTGGCTGTGCAATTCATCTTGTTTTTGAGTCCCCATTCAGCACAGAGAAAGTCACAAGAGAATGTGGAAGTTGTGAGAGGATCAGTCTCCTTTTTGTTGACCCACTAGCAGGTGATGCTCACACGGTTGTCCTGTGCCTTGGAGCCAGAAGGACCCCTAGGATGTCTCTGAATGCAGCTGTGGGAAGGTGAGGAAGGACTGCTGACACCTGCACTCAGAGTAGGAGGTTTGAGGGACCACAGCACAAGTACCTGCTAAGCAGGAACTCCTGGTAACTCCTGGGATACAGATAGGTCTAGTTCTGTGAACACTCTGAATTAGTTATAATGCAGCATACAGGCTGAAGAAATAGGGAAGAAGCTGTAGTTTTCAAATTATTTTGTATTTTCATTAGGAAAAAAATTTCAACTGATGAAATTTCTCAGAAATCAGAAACAGAGCAAGCTCAAGCTCAGAAGTTGTTTACCATGCCTCAAATCTGGCATGAACTGGATAAGCGTTAAGTGAAACATTTTGGGGTTTATGGTGTCAAGCACTGTCACACTTTGTCCTTTTATGTGCTCTGATGCTATCAGGACTCATCAGTCTTTCCTCAATGTTACTCTAAAGCTACTGACAGCAAAGTCATGCCTTCTGAAAACAAAGCAAAGACCAAACAGTTTACCATGGTGTTGTGTCAGTATGTTTTATGCATTTATCTACATGAAAACTGTTACTGCCAAGAAAATAAGATGAAGACGGTAGACAACAAAAAGTAAGCTGAGGCCTGGGAAGGGCTGAGGTGTAACTCTGTGCCACAGGGCCACCTTTTCTCTGAAGCCACACTGAAGCTGCTTGGCTAGCTCTGACTTTTCCTAAGCATTCCTGCCACTTCCTTACTCTTTGGGGCCAATGAGCACCTGTGATACCTCAGCTATTTGCACTTTCTGGGAGCACCTTCTCGGTCTGTGGTGCATAGTGTGGTTTGGATTGCCTGAGAGTAAAGGTGCAGGAGAGCTGGAGGAAGTGGAGAGGTCCTGGGGCACACTGCCTTCCTCTGCAGGGAAAGAACTCCCTGCCCTTCCAAGCCTGGAAATTCTCTCCTTTGGTCTGAAATATGATTCCTGTGAACCAATTGCAGCAACATTTTTGGGTTTCCAGTGCTAAATAGTTCTGGGTTTCTAGCCACTGTTTATCAACCCTGTCATGTACAACAAACAGACATGAGATTCCCTAAAAACTTGGTTGGGAAAATTTACATCATTCTCTCAGTTCAGTGATTGTGTTGGGAAATAAAAGATGGTGGCAAAAGTAGAGCTGAAACACCAAGTACCAACACCAGGTAGGAAAAGATGTCCAGGCAAACTGCTAAACAGAGGCGGATGAGAGGAAAAGGAAGTTCACAGCCACTCCCACTCATGATTATGAGAAGCCTGAACTTTCCCCTCTGGTTTCCCTTCCTATCTTTTCCTGGATGTAATTCTAATCTATGTACTTCTTGATTTTCAAGATATTCAAAGATAAAAACCCTAGGTCTGACTATCCATTGTGCCTGAAATGATAGTGCCAAAGCCATCCGCAGGGAGAGGTGTAGCTCTGCTAAACTGGAGCGTCCATGCACTCCCCCCTATGCCTCTGATCTTTTATGTTCAGTTCAGGATCTACTCCTATCAATTGACTTCTTTATTTCACCATTTACACCATATAGCTACTCTAGTTTTCTAGCAAGTCATAACATAGTGATATAATGTAACATAGGTGAAAAAATATATTTAAAAATCTGTAACAAGGAATATTCAGCCTATTTTTTTTCAGATGATGAAAAAATACAGAGTGCATAAATCAATTATATTCCATCTTAAAAGCATTGCAAACACCGCTACAGATTTGTATGGTAAAAACTTCACCTTACAGGGACATTACAATTGTCACTTACATGAGAATATTCTTAGAATGTAATAAAATAGGAAAGCTTGAACTAGTTATTCTAGCAGAGTTTGAATTATTTCCATTCAAACTTTTCTGAATTGATAAGACTAAGAATATATTGCCCTTTAAAGTAATAGTGATAGAAATGTATAATTTAGAAGGGCTAAAACACAAAACGCATGAAAAGTATCTGGTGTCATGTGAAACTTTTTATTCATCTGAATCTGAACAGTGCTTGGATAAAGTTAGAATCCTGCTCTAACGATCTGTTCATTGTTTGCTTTTGCTGCCTTTTCTGGCAAAAATATTTTGTATTGCTTGCGAGTCCCATTAGCACTGCGGCATGGGAGCAGCCAGGAAAGAGGATTGCCTCCAATTCCTTCCTCTGTGTGAGAAGCAAAATATTCTTGCTAGTTCATTGTCATTTTAGCACCTGTGCAAATCTAGTTCATAAACTGGAGGCAATGCAACTCCCTGGGCTTTACTGGGGCTGTCACTGGGGCTGCAGAGCCTTTTTTGCTGGCCTGGATGCTAAACAGAAGTGAAGGAATCCAGCGTGACTCTCTGATCCCAGGCTCAGATTGTAGTGCTGGTGGTTGTGAGGAAATCTGTGCAATAACTTCTCTACCTAGAAACTGAACAGCTCTCTTAGCCAAAAATAAGCCTGAAGCCCCAGTAACTTTAACAAACACTTCTGCAGCTTCCCTTGCTGAGCTTTCAGAAGGCTTCTGCAGAGTCAGAAAGGAATTATTCATGATAAAAAATTGATTTTTAAAATTCTGGGGTTTTCCTATTCACAAACAGTTGTGAAATTCTCATGTTGATTCATTATTTGAAGTTATTTTCTAGGGAGTTCATGAGAAATTACTAAGGTTTCAGATAGTGTCAGTTGGAAAGGTTAGAATTAACTGTGCCTTCACACTGTGAAGTATGTTACTAACTGATCAAAGCTGAATTGCATAATTAGACTTATACAAATAATAATGTGTCTAATAACGCGCAAATATTGAAGTACAGAACATTTTATTTGGTCAGTCTATGTTGGCTCTGTAAGTCACCTATTCAAGTCTGGGAAACATAATCCCATACAATTAGTGGATGTCAAGTTATGATTTGGATTTTAGCTGGGGTATAAGAGTTTGGTAATGCCAACACACTGAATGCCTGACTGGAGCTGACAAATATATGCATGTAAGAACAGCATAGGATACTTCTGGGACTTCTTGTGCACCTTGATGTTTCTTTTTTACTTTTACATTCTTTTTTTTTTAATCTAAAGCATTAGGGTATATGCATAAGGGTATTTTAATGGTGTTATTTTAAGGGAGAGCAAACACATTGTCAAGCCACCTTACCTTCAACCAGATTTTTCAGGGGGGAATTCATTAGAATTTATGTGCACTCAGAGTGATAAAAAAGTTCTATTTTTTGGTGGTTTTCTCAGGATCGTAACTCAGAATAATTTCAGAATGTGTTTTCTGGTCTATTTGGTAAGGGCATGCTTTACCTTCAGTGCTCAGGGAGTGTGTAACATCTCATAAGTAGCTCCCAGTGGAGTTGTAGAAGGTTTGGTTTTCGTTTGGTTTGGTTTCTTATTTCAGTGTGAAAACACATGTACCTGAGAAGTACCTTTATTGAAGTTTCAAGAGTCATCTGATTAAACGACAGAGTTTATTGTAATACACTGTATTTATCTGCTCATGGTAAACATCTCCATTGCTAACCAGAGCCTGCAATCTTTTAAGCTAAGCTGTCACAGTCCCAATTTTCTCCCTAGCTATGAGGCAGGTATTCAAGCTGGAATCTTTCCCATTGTTGATGCAGACTGACAGCCAATCTCACAAAAACTGTGGGGATAAGAATTTCAATAGACCATAATTTAAGTTGCCAGAGACACTGAGTGTCGAGAGCACAGTGTTGGTTTCAGTGAAATTTGCACCTGCTCGCACCAGATTTACACTTCTCACCAGCAGAGAGGAGAGGTGTGGGGCTGAGCTGCCAGTCAGGGCTCTGGGGTGCGTGGCTGCTCCTGCCTGCTGGGGAGGTGCTGGGGGTAGGTCCCAATGAGCTGACCAGAACATGAACCAGACACCACAGCTGCTTTGTAATGGCCCTGATCACTCATGCTGTGGTAAACGACTTACTTGGAATCCAGGCATCTGCTATAATGTGTTCCTATGGATTTGCCTACAGGCTGAGGTAGTGACAACACAGTGTCAGCTACAGGGGCTCAGTGCAGGGAGACTTTTAGACTAACCAACCACACCTTCAGACTAACCAGCTGCTCCTCTTTTCTTGCTGTGTAGATTCACCACTGCTGAATCATCAATGCACCCAATAAAACAGAAGCAGGGAAGCTTATTTACCATATTTTAGATATGTCTACACATTTGCTTTACTACCTGAAGAGAGCCAATGGTCTGCAAGACTGCTGCATTCATGTCCTCTTAACACATCTTAAGACAGGGGTTATTGCAGCCTGTAATCCTCTTGTTGCAAACTCTCTCCACTACAGGATGTCTTGACAGCCTCAAAGTTTTCTCCTAAGTCTCTGCATCACACAGCCCAGGCTTGTCCAGCAGGTAACATGCTCTCCTGTGGTCTGTACTACACAGCTGATATCACTATCACAGCTACTATTGTTTACACAGCACTACTATTAAAGAGCTATTCAGTGAAGGATACCGTTCTCTTCACTACTTGCTTCTTTTTATTTTGTCCAACATGGTCATTTTGTACATAAGGAACAGAAATACAGAATTTCCTTAGAGGCCCTTCCAATAACAAGCCTACAGAATGGGAACTCGAGAGTCCAGAGCAGGTTTTCACACCACCCGGCTGGGAGCAGTGTCAGACCCAAACCACTGCACTGTTGTCTCCTTTCCATGCTACCTCCCATCAGTCTCTCCAAAGGAGTCACTGTTATCCAGCTGACATTATCGATCCTGGGGGATGTTCTTGGCACAATAAATCTCTAAGAGGAATGAATGACTTGGTAGCAGAGCTGTGGCAATACATTGCTTTTGCTGGTATTTGACTTAGTGGTACTCTCAGACCTATTCTGGCCTACATGGGGCATAAAATTCAGGCAAGAACTCCTCCAGAGGTCTGAGGGCCTGTAGGGGTTGGCACCTGTGCATTCTGCTGGGTGCGGGATGCATTGCTTCCAAAGATGGAAGTTCATTGTTTGGCTGCTTTGCTGTCCAGTATGTTTAGATTTGCTTCAGGTCTCATTCTGTTGCACACAAGCCCACAAGACAGGTCATCCTCCTGATCCAGAAAACTGCTTGAGAATGAAGTGGTGCCTACAAGGCACACAAAGGAGTTCTTCCTTATGTCTGTGGGCAGGAGCGACAATTCGAGGGTAAAAATAAACAAGTGCTGGCATCTGAACAGGCTAAGGGAATCTCCAGGCATAATATAGATACTGGCATTTGGCCTGCTATAAATACTGCCCTTGCTCCACTTTGCCCATTCTGTTTGTCAAGGCTTCCAATATTGTCGTGGTGCCATTCATCCCTCCTTCAGTGCAAAGTAGTGGGCACATGGCAGATGGCAACTGAGTCCTAACAGGGCTCCATGGCTGTCACAGAGAAAAGTGGAGCCTGTCTCATGACTGCTGTTCTCATACACCATGTCTCAGAAACAGGTCAGTCTCCCTCCAGAACTGCAGGGCTGTCTTAGGTCAGATGCAGTGACATTTTGTTTATCTCTGCTGCCTCCTTGAGCATGAATTGTTGTATCCATCCTTTGCTCTCCCCTGGTCTCAAATGAAAAGAAAGGAGTCTCTGTTGCTCCTTGAAGTTCCACAGACAGTCTGAAAGGACCAGAGCAGGCTCTCTTGCCCCTGCCACTTCCCTGTGTTTCAATGTGCAGTGTTCTTGCAAGTGAGTACATGTTTCAAGAGATCTCGAGGAGATGCCTTGGACTCAGCTCCAAAATACTCTGAAAAACACCAGTTTTGGTGTCCCTATCATATTTTTTTTTCTCACCAACTCTGAACCACAAGATGTACAGAAGTCAGGAGAGGAATCACTTTCTTGGGAGATTTCATGTTCCCTTAGAACATCTGTGCCTCTTTACTTTTCACCTTTGGGCAGAAACAGAGCACTTTAGATCAAGGCTGAAAGAATGCTATTTTCCTGGATGTGAAAGCAAGAGGTTTTTGGTGTTTTGGTTGTTGTTGGGGTTTTGTTGTTGTTCTCTGTTTGTTTTTAAACTGACAAAGTATGAGGTGCCCACAGAGGTGTGGATTAAGGAGGAGTCCTGGGCAAATGCTGAGGTTTATGATGATGCATTACAATGATAGATTCTTTCTAGCCTTTTTCATTGGGTGAAGAGCAAAAAGTTAGTGTTATTAAGTGTAAGCAGCAGCACACTGAGGTCATCTTATCCTATTTTCTTACATGTAGAGTATGTAAGAGAAGAAGTAAAGAGAATTCATTGGTATACCTGGTATGAGCATGGTGCTCTAACATGTTCCCATATAATGAACAATCTAATTTGGGTATGATTTATCTCCTGTCTCCCCTGTGCAGACAACAGAATGAAAACTGGGTTTCCAAAAATGTGGTCTTTAAGGACAGTGTTTTGCACAAAGTAAGGCAAGCTCCCACTGCCTGATTAGAGGCATCAGCCGCTGCCAGAAGGTGACAAACCACGCAGCTGCAGCAAAGGGTAGGAGCTCCATTTCCCCAGTAGTCCCCTTTGGCAAGGAATTGTTGATGGCTTTTCTTGTGGCAAATGAGAGTTCAGGGCACTGTGTTGTGGTTCTGGGCCTGCTTCTCTGCTCCTGATCTGCCACAGCCTCTTAGGGTTTTTTTCTGCATTGCTGTCTGCAGCAATGTTGTGTTATGAGACGCACACTTTGTATCTGCTGATGACAGCACGAAAAGAAAATCGTCTTTTCACTTAAAGTGTTGTAAATCAGTCCAGTAAACCAGACTATACATTGTGCTTTTGTTACTGAGAGTTAAATTACAAGGAAATGAATGGTGCATAATAATTCCCCATGTCACTGAATTCTCCACTTCTCAGCAGAATAGTCTCTCACACAAACAGGTTTACAGCACTTGTCCCATCGCTGGGGAAGAGGCGCTCTCTAGTGGCTTTTTGTCTGAAAAATTGCTGCTGGGTGGTGGCAGAACTGCTCAAAATAGATTCATCTTAATGTGAAGAGGATGATTATGAGAAGAAGTTGTATTCAGATCAGTCATGTTGTTCCAGTCCGAGATTTTGGTGAAATAATACAGTCACAAAAAGACTAATGGGGTTGTTTTGTATTTATTTGAAGCGTTATTAATTAAATTGTGAGCTCATGTTTATCATGTTTGCAGTCTTATTTCATCAAGGATAACATAGTAACAAATATTTCAATTTTGAAAAGAAATGCTTATTTCTCTTCCAGACTGCATTTGGTGATCAAGACTTGCAGGGTTGTGTTTTTCCAGCTGGGTTTGGTGGTTGAAGACTGCAGAGCAAATATGCACTGCTTGTCTCCTGCCTGAGGTTTAACAACTGAGTTTGGGCAGATCCCTAAAACTGAGCTTGGAAACACACAAAAACACATTCACATTCACATACCTCAGGTGGCCATCTGTGTGTGCAACAAGTGTGCAAGGCCATGTACAGCTACATATAACTGATCTCTCTTTCATGCCAGATTTATAGATGCTTATAGCTGCTGCTGTCGAAAGGAATCTTAAACAATAACACAATCATCTGGGACCGTCCCAGGGGAATGTCAGCTAAGAAAGAGGAATTGTTTCATGGCCAAGTCATTCTTTCAGGGCACCCAGGAAAGAACTTTGTTTGCAGCATTCCCACCCCTCTCCACACCCCTTCATCCCCCTGCAGAACCAAACTCTGTGCAGCTCAGAGAGACGTGTCAGCAGGGGAAGGTGGGACAGAGACAGGGAGGTAAGCATGTCACATCTTTTCGGTTTCCTAGGCTTGAGCCTAGAAAGTGTCTGCACATTCAGGAAATCTTGTTCTGATACTAGTTCTTCGGGAAGGGTGACAACAAAGAGAGACCAAAGGAAAGGTCTAACTTTTAACAGAGGCAGGTAAAGAAGTTCTGAGCTTTGAATTTTTCCTTGTTCCCTAAGGAGTCCTGAGGCGTCTGCTAGTTTTAGGCATTACGTCTTCGCCTGCTGTGCCAGGAGAGTTCAGTTAAGGGCTTGATGTGTTTTGGGCACGATATCCTGCTGCAGGGTGATGATAAGAAGGAGATGACCTGGTTTGTGATTGCTAACACAAGGTAGTATTTGCTCAGCCCCTCTGAATTCAACATGATCACACCATTTGCAAGCTGAGAAAAGCCCTGCTAGGGATACGTATCTTGCGGGCTGAGTCAGCCAGAACGCTATCCCTCTTTGGTCTGCTGACCTTCCTCTGCTTCAGTTTCTGCTGGATGCTAAAAAATTACACTACTTCAGAACTCTTCTGTGGAACAAGGTGGCTGCATTGTAATTTGGCTTTTGAAGCTGTGGGCTTCAGAAACTGATCTCCTAGAACGCACTGTTCTTCCACACCTAGGCCACTGAATGTCCACGCCATGCACCTATGATTCTAACTGCATAGTAATCAAGATAATAACTTTAGAGACAACCAGTCAGGCTCAAAAGCTACCACACCTTCTTCTCGGCAAAACATTCAGGACCTTGACTCACACATACAACACTGATGCAGTTACTGGCTCCAAGGGGTCCTTGGCCCTGCTCCTGAGTGGGGCTGCAGGCT
This sequence comes from Formicarius rufipectus, assembly GCA_013399695.1. Lineage (NCBI taxonomy): Eukaryota > Metazoa > Chordata > Aves > Passeriformes > Formicariidae > Formicarius > Formicarius rufipectus. The sequence continues at coordinate 1,270,477 of VXAU01003159.1, forward strand.
GTAGAACTGCATGTGAAACAACTCCTGCAATGCTCAGTTCTACAGCTCAGTGCTAGGAACAAGATACTACCAGTGTGCTCAGGACATGAGAAGGAAAATGCAGTGTTTAAGATGCAGCTTCATTTTTACAGTTCAGCTGTTCCTGTCAAAGGGGAGGAAGCCTCCAGGGTATATACAAGGCAGGACTGAAGGGCTGCTGCTGCTACTCTTCAAATTTAATTCAGTCTTTCCATGAGTCAACACCCTTTACTTTGTGTTACCTGTCTGTTGGAGTGTCCAGCCAGTAAGAGCACAGGAAGAGGCAATCAGGGTACTTTCTTGTCTAAGGACCTATTGTCTGCATTTTGCAAAAAGGTAGACATTGGTAATGTGAGGAAATGAGAGATTAAAGGATGGTGATGTATGAAGAATTGATTATCTGAGGTTCTAAGTAGAATGAGAAATGGCTCTTCATTTGTAAACCTTTTCTCCCCTCTAACAAACACTGTGAGGCATCATTTTATATTAAAAACTAATGTATGTGGCTCCTTTTTTAAGGGGAAGAAAAGAAAGAAAGAAAAAGCTTTGTTTCTCAGAGGCACCATATGTACCACATGCTGCAGTTGCTATGGTAATTATTCACATTATTGAATAGCACTGCAAGGGGTTATACAGAAATGAATCTGACTGGCCAAAGTGCTTGTTAGAATGAGTATGTCCAGTTATTTATAAAAGCTGCCATGGAGCACTCAAGAAAAATAAGTACGTGAAGGAGGAGAGAGGGGAGGCAGAGGAGGGGGAAGGCTTTTGTGAAGCTGAGACCAACATGCTGACATAACATCTTCTTCCCTCAATGGGAGATGTCATTCCATAGCCAGCCTTCTTGCAGAAGAAATACTAGCAAGCTAAGTTGTGTTTACTTAAGTTGTTGCCAACAAGTTATGGAGTAATTTCTCCACAAAATTATTAGTGGGGAACCAAGCTTGAGGCTCCAGTAGAACTTCCAGGGTTAACTTTGTTTTGCCATATTGGACTATGTTTATACTTTTGTGGACTCCAATTGAGTCAGTCCTTGTGTGTTGTAGGGTTTTTTCAAGGGGAGCACTCACCTCCTGAGGTGACTGAAATCCTGAGAGAGTGAATCATCTGTGAGATAACAACTTCCAAGGTTCCAGTACTGGCCAAAGCCAACATGATTTGAGGTTGCAGCCTAAACATGATCTACAATGGAACAACTCTACTTTGGAGTTTTTCTGAAACAGAACGTTGAAGTTAATGGAGATATTCATGGAAGAAATATTCCTAGGCAATGTAAATAAATTAGCAGGAATTAATTTAGCTAATTAATTTGATTGCTGTAAATTGATAAAATTTTACTAAATGCATAAATCATGTCTGCTTATTTTGTATAAGGAGATGATTAACGTGCCTTGATGTCAGAAGCATAGATAAAGCTCAAGACCTTGTTGTACTTAAATCTAGAGAAATGCACTCTTCCAGTGACACTAGAGAAATTACATCCTTGGACTGAGTGTAGCTAAAGGCATGTCTGTGTAGATTGGCATTTGCAGTGACCAAATTGTGTGAACTTGGGAAGGAGGTAATAAGGAAGACTGCTTACAGATCTGAGACACTGAAGTTCTGATTAATTTTGGCAGCAGACTTTCAGGGCAATAACCAAAATCCAAAAAGATATTTCCAGTTTGGAAAAGTGATCTGAAAATCAGTAGAATGAAATTCTGGAGAAAGAAGGTACAGATGACTGTGTCTTATTAGGGATAATCTGTTTTAAAAATGTCAGATGTGGAACAAAGAAATAGAGACAGAAGCTTTGCAGAGCCAGGAGTCAAAAATATGGCAGCATTACAGCAAAAGCAGAAGCACTAGCACATATATATGTATGTGTTTGTGTGTGTAAAAAGATACAAATATTTATAAAAATATATAAAATTGACAATAAATTAGTGACAACATTTTTTTTTTCAGTGTTTAGTATTTGGTATAAGTATCCTGTTTGGGGTACTTTAATTCAAGGTATGGATTGCCTGGCTGGGGAGCAGAGGGGACTGACAGCAGCCAACAGAAATTCAGAAAAAATGACTGAAGGATTTAAGTTTGTTCATTCTACCCGAATGTACTTAGGGGAGATATGATAACTCTACAAGCCAGAAAAGGCTTGCTTCAAAGTAGAGGGAATAATCGATTTTCCTTGCCCATTAATAGAGATGAAGCGAACAATGAGCTTAAATGGAGCATGAGATTTAAGTCATGATTAGGTGAACCTTTTGCATTGTAAGGTTTCTGGAACACAGAGTAAAGCTCCTGTCTTTGAGGTATAAAATTGGTAGAGATTTCCTTGTTCTAGAAGGAGGAGGTAAACTGTCATCCTCAGAGGCCTTCTTGTGATTATAAATAAATCCTCATGAATCTATACCATAACATGTATAATGACTCACAATCTTTATTTGAAATTTCAAACTTGCTTCAGGACTGGGCTTTTGATTAAAGTTCTTTATGGACTGTGCTGCTTCTTTGAAAGAGTGCCTCAAGGAAGTTAAAGAAGCCCTCACAGAATGAGAGAAGTGTAGCATGGGGAAAAATAGAGAAGAATACCCTAAGAATAAGTATGTGCCAAACAGAAGGAGTCCACTTAGGTTGGCTTAATTTGAGAAGAATTGCAGTGACACTGTCTCCTCCAGAAAGAAGGTTGTTTTCTAACTGAACATGCATATGAGTTTGAATTAAGTACCTTGTCAGTGTTAGGATGAGCCTCTTGCCATTGGGAAAGAGGCTCTGCACAAGCTGAGAGAGGAGTAGCAGGAGCTATTGCCCCATGTCTGGCTGGCCAGAATTTCATGTGAGAAGAAAGTGTGTCTGAACTGTATAGGAGCAGCAGTCCCAGGGTTGCTTTGCACTCTGCAACCTGCTCTGTGCCATGGCACACTTGGCATCCGCAGCAATAGGTGTGAGTGTCCAGGAGTATCTACATTTCTCTTCCCACCACAACTCTTTATCACGAGTGCAGGCCATGGTTTCCCCCACGTCGTAGCTTCATCCACACGAAGCAGTTGGCCTACTCTGGGACTTGGCTTGGGTGCATGGCAGTGACCAGATGCGGCACCCAGCCAAGAGCGGGTGGAGGTGGAGCCCTGCTGAGAGGTCTCCCAGGGAGCAGATGTCATCTTGTGCCACTGAGTGCACTCTCTGGTAGTCAAGCAAATTGCTTTAAGAAGCTGTCCTCAGGGGTGTCTCAACACCGAGGACTCTTCTGACTCAAGTGCTTGTGCTTGGTTGAGATTGGATTTCACAGTTGTTCTTTCCCCTTGTTCTGAGCTTTCTCTTTGTGTGGAAGAGGAGATGTCTTTTGTCTGAGCATGGGATTTGGTCTGCCACCTTTGTAGAGCCATCTTCCAAGCAGATGGAAGTGAGACTCAGCAAGAAACCCCTGCAGCCAGAGACAGAGAAGCTTTTTTAAGCTGGCAAACAGGGAGCTTCTTTTGCCTGCAAGTCTGTGTCCATCTCCTCACCAGCTCCCACTAATTATGTCAGCTTGTCTTTCACCCAACTTCCAGCCGCTCCTTTTCAATGCCCACATCTGTGACTACCAATTAACACAACAGCAAGTTGGAACAGCACTACCAGACAGCCCCCTGTAGCCATAATGGCATTAAAATACTGTTTTGACCTGAATGAATTCTCTTTGTTGGACAGTTGCAGCCTTATGGAGGCTATAATTACAATGGTAGCCTCAGTTCTGCAGATATAATTTAGCAGTGATGTACTGAGAACAAACAGGATTACGAGACAGACCGTATGCCCAAATATACCACTTAGATCATTTGAAAATCTTTAAGAAATCATTATAGCTGAAGCTGTAATGTACAGTGTGTGATTACATGCTCACTGCTAACAGCATAGCTTGTCACTTGCTATGGGAAGCAGGCAGCACATGAGCAGAATTTATTTTTGAGCAGCATGTGACATAAATAGTAATCTTCAGGGAGTTCACCATTAAAAACATCACAAGAGACTGAGCTGCAATCTAAAGTATTTGGTGAAGCAATGTTTTGAGAAGAGATTGTAGCTTAGCACATAAAATATTTAGATAAGGCACTAAAGATGTGCTCAGCTTCCCAGAAATGCAGAGGGCACCTGACAATGCATTATTAACAGCTTTGAAGTTCAGTGGTGGAAGGGCAGAAGAGCAGAATCACGATGGAGCGAAAGCTTATGTTGGGCAAAGAGATTTTGTAGTAAGTGCTCCAAAGCCTAGACCTGGAGGAGAGCGAAGGCAAAGAAAGCTGGTGACTTAATAGCAAACAATGCCCACCAGCCATTACTACAGCAATGAAGAGTGCCGGGGAGGCATATTCAAGTTGCTGAGGGCAGAAATGTCAGAGAAAAGGATGCCTGAGGGGAGCTGAGAGGCTCAAGCAACTGATAAATGAAATGGGAATTGAGAATGGAATGACAACTTTTCACCTTTTCTTGCAACCAAATAATTACTGCCCTGAGAAGGCCAACTTGAAAGCCTAGGGTAGGCTTAGTCTCTTGGTAAATATCTTTTTCCCATACACAGCCTGGAGCTCCCTGAGAGCTCCTCCTCAGGAATAGATGCTGACTACTTCCTCTGAAACCTAGGAAAGCGCTGCAGTGCCTGCTTTGAACCAGAGCAGCCCACCAAGCAGTGGCATAAAACAGTCCCTGAAGGGCATCACTTTTGTGCTCTGCGATAAGACTGGCACAGGGGTGGGGCTGAGTCGGGATCCCTGCTCAGGGTGCCGGTGTGTGCACGGGGAGTTGTAGCTTTGGGAGCTGCCAACCAGCAACCTGCCTGCACACAAGATACACCTTAAACATTAAATCTCTGTTCTAACTTTCCAGCTCCTTCTGAATGAGTGACTTTCTCAAGAAAGATTCCATGAGGTTTTTAAGGAGCTTGTGTCATTTGACAGCTAGCGACCTGGAGACACACCATGTACTTTGGATTAAGTTGAGCTGATCGCTACAATTAGAATGGGAGGGAGAGAAAAAAACCCTCAAATATTTGTGCTTTTTAAAGGAAATGAAAGTGTTTAAAGCTTCTTTAATATGTAAACTTAACAGAACCGCAAATCAGTAACTGTTTTCCAAAAGGCTCTGTGGAGGATCTATGTCTTTCCCTATTGCTAAAAGACAGACACCTTAGTAGAAAGAACAGGGAGCTGGGAAGATTTTAACTTTATAGCTTTGAGTGCCAGGTCTTTCAGAGCCTGTGTTTTGCACAAACAATATTCTGTCCTTCTCTTACTGCCACAAGCTCTCACGACAAGATCTGGAGAAGCACATTTAAGGGGAAGGGTGTGTATTTTCTTATTGCTGGGAAGTGAAATATAACTCAGTGCAGGTGTACCTGGGACAAGGAAGAACTATGATGGAGAACTGTGCTGAGAGAGAGAGAGAGATGGAGTGCTGTTTGATTATCCCCAAATTCTGCTTTGCAGCCACAAACATATTAATAAAATAGTTTTTCTCAAGGTTACCAGGAATAAATATTCTCAATATTTTTGATGAACCAAAAAGAAGGGTTTAAAATATTTCAGCTCCATATTCTAGTTTCTCAAAGATTTTTAAAAATACCTGGAAAACTAAAACAAAGCAAGTCAGATCAATCTCATGCACATTTTCTGACTATATGCCCAATTATCTTGCCCAGGTCAATAATGAAATAAAAGATGAGCCTGGACAGATCAGTGCTAGGTCCTGCTTCAAATATCCCTCCATCTGGAGGGGGATCCACTAACAGTATGTATCCTTTGTCAGTGACTTTTAATCAGTCTGATACTCATTTTACAGTGATTTCTTCAAAGCTTTGTTTCTGTAGTTATCTGGAACAGCATCAGAGACTCTCACAGCACACACTTCCCCTGGATCCTCTCAAAGAGGGATTTTTGCTACACTATTTTCAGTGGGTATTGATGGGACAAGATGCCATTTTTACAGATTGAAGCAAAGGGTGTTTCAGTGATGAAAATGAGAAATCATGACAATCTGTGTGAAACTTTGACTGAATTGGAAATTCTTAGCGATGCTGCTCTGAAAGATACAAGTAAGGCCTGTGTGTAGGCTGGGTTGGAATACTGAGGAGAAGATCCCAGTCACAGACATCACTTGGACCATGGCAGGGTGGGGATAATATTCAGAGCAATAGAAAAGGAGGAAGTGAGGGAGTCTTGAAGTGCAGTCTCACTCCAAAACAGCTGAAACACATGCTTGGAATACAACACTTGAAATACAAGTTGATAACACATTCTGACACTTTCAATGTAAAGTAGTTTCAAGCACGTATCATGAACTGAGGCAGAATAAATAGCAAACAATTTCAAACAAAATGAAAAAAAAACCAAGGAGGGAGCACTGGTTTTAAAATGTTGTTTTGTTTCAAACAAACTTTCCTCATCTTTTGTACAGATGAAACTAGGTTGTCAAAGTGTTCCATACAAGCTCACAGTCCGGAGCCACCTGAAATACCTTTTCTTTAACAAATTGACCTTTTGTTGAAATTGCTTTAATTTTATTTTACTTCAACCCTCAAATGCAACTGGGGACTTCTATAAGCATAATGGTGCAGAGGAAGAGGAGCTGGAAAACAGCAGGGGCTTAAGATGGAAGTGATAGTAAAATAAGTGGGAGTGATAATAAAAATATTAGTTCTTTGTGGCAAGACATTGTAAGAAGGGGAGCGTGAAGGCACATGGGATAAGTGTATCAAAGGGCTTGATAAGCAGGGCAGACAACACCTCCCTCTGTGTGGAGACAGGTATAGGAAGGCAGACTAAGACAGCACCTAATGCAGTGTAAAGGTCTATAGGTGCAGGGGGGGATCCTTTCCTCCCATCTTTTTATGAATTTTTTTTTAATGTTTTTTTGTGCCCCACACACTCCAGGAATCAGTGAAGCTAATTTTCTTTCCCTCTTCATGAACAGTTCATTTTGCTGCTTGCAGCAAAACTGGCACCAAGTGTAATTATTTCCTGGTGCCTCTGTGTAGTTACCTGTACCTCCCAGCAGGGCCTTGGGTTCGGCTCAGAGGGACTCCCCTGCTCTCCTCCTCCGAGTGATGTGGCTCCCTATAAATAATTTCCTGAGAGGTTTCTAAACTTCCCTGTAGGGTAGGTTTCTTCTTTCTAGGTTTCTTTCTTCGAGGCCTCAAGGTTTCATGACAACACACTTGCCCTTGCTTTCAGAGCAGTTTATGCTGGTTCTGCTCTTTTCTCTTCTCTTTGGATATTCTTTTATTCAAACAACTCCTGCAATATGTATAATCTCAATTACCCTGGAGGTTTACACTGTGCTTACAATGAAGCACTGAGCTATGCTTCCAACTTCTGCCCATTATATTCTGACAAAGAAGCTCAGAGGCAAGGTTGTGTGACTGGTGAGCACTGTGTGAGGCAAGGTTCAAAGGGAAGGAGCTTATACAACAGTTACTTATAGCTCTTTTCCCTTTTCCACAGCCTAGCTCTGTCTTCTAATACTGAAATTTGAGCTGCAATCAGAGGCTGAGGGACTTAATCTTAGAAAAGGATTTTGCTAAAGGTAGTAGGGGAAATGCAAATTGACTGTTTGTTTATCTTCCTGGATAGTAAGAATATAGGCAATTGTTATTGCAAGCATTTACTTAAATACACTGAAGAGTTCTTTTTATAGAGGATTCATTTAACTGAAGAATACTCAACATGCAAGGGACTGTTTCATGGGAACCTCTGTATCTATAGGGCTTTTGGTTTGTTTCAATGTTTGCCAGCTCCTCAACCCTTGTCCCTTCCCCATCAAAGTCCTAATTGTAACACCACTAAAAGCCTGGAATATTGCCCATTATAACCAAAGGTTCCATACATTATTTAAAACCAGAGGAATAATATTTCTTTACTACAGGGAAACTGGTAGTGTCCACTGTGACTGGCAGTTCCTAAAAATAAAATGCAGTGCACACAGATGAAACATCTCCTGCTTTTAGAAATGAGGATTCCCCAGATGGGTGTCTTTAAAGTAATTTAGTCTTACCCTACTCCTTATAATCATCAATGTGTGCAATCTGGTAGCATCTTACGAGCACACCTGGCCAGGAGAGAGGTTTGTATTATAAACGTCAAACAAAAGGAATCTCCCTTTCCTTTCTCTCCTCTTTCTGCACTTACTAAGTTAATTACTTCTTTTTTAAAAAGGGAGAAGCGTGTCTCTCTTCATCCTTCACATGCCTCCCATCTCTCTGGCTTGATCTGTGCGCTTTGACTGTGAAATGGAAGGCAAAAAGCTCACATTCACTTTCCGGTTGGAATTTCAAGGCTGGGTTTTTTCTAACCCAGCTTTCAGCTGTTAGTCGAGGGTCAAGTCACTGTAGACAAAAGCTTTCAAACTTCAGAAGAGATAATTCAACAAGACTGGTTGAGGTGCTGATGGAAGGGAGGTCTGACCACTCTCCCTTTGGTCAAGGATGACAGTGCAGCTAAGAACGTGTTAATGGATACAGACTTTTACCTTCTGACACCATCCTTGGTCAGAATTACCTTGTTGTCACCTTGAATGATCATTCTTCCAGATATCTGGGATTTGGACAAGGGATCTGCTGCTCTGATTTCAGCAGAGCTATCGAAAGGAAAGTAGGATAGGTAACAGCCTAACATGTCTATTTTTGCCTTGAAACAATAATACTTATTCTGATTTTTTTTTAAGTGTCTGAAGTCTTTTTTTCCCCAAGTGTTACTGCCTAACCTACTGATAACTGCACCCAGGGCAGACAGGCCATTGCGTTCTTACAAAACGCTGCCTCTTCAAAATGCTGTTTCGGAGAATGACAGCAGGAGCATCAGCAGTCAGCTCAGGGATAACAGGTGTGCCAATGTTTTTCTGGAAATTCATTGCTCCTTCTTCACTAATGCTTGCTTGCATGCTATCTCTTGCACAGCTTGAATGGACAGGGAAGAATTAATATTTTTATTTAATTAAAAAGCTACTGAGGTAGGAAACAAATTCAGCAACCAGCTTTTCCTTACCTTCAGAATGAGTTTTTGTTATTGATGATACTGTCGTGACAACTCAAAGCTCTCTTGAATTTAGGACTTATCTGGGATAAACAAAGAAGGGGATTTCATAGCTTATGCATTCTCCTCAGATAGGACAGGCCAAAATCCAGACCCTTGGTGGGTTTATTTTCCAATGCAGATCCACATTGTGCTGTCTCTCCTGTCTAGGCAGAGACTGCCCAGCAGCATTTTAGGCTGTCATCAGCCACCACAGTTCTGTGGCAGAGGGTGTCCCTCTCCCACACTGACACATCGACTGTATTGCACATGCACAACCATTACTTGTCACTGCTTTTCCCACCACTTGCCAAGCTTTTACCCACCATCAACCCAATCTTGCAATCACTCAGTTGTTTTTTGGTTTTTTTCCCCTAAACTTTTTTTCTTGAAATAGAGGGTTTGAATGTGCAAAAACTGGAAACCCAGGGAGCTGAAATGTCAGTTCTTTAGTTCTAGAAGTCCTAAGCACCAGTATCATCTTTTAATATATACTCTTTCAATGAGCAAACACTTACTTAGCAATGCTAGAAAAAGATATTTCCTTAGCTCCATTTTTCAGCCAGACATATATCCCTTATTGTTCCTTCTTGGCATGCTTCCCATAACGTTGATCTGCTCTTACGGAATTAGCCAGACCCTCATAGGCAGCAGTTCACCCCTTTGCTATATATGCTTCATCAACACAACTAGATATCTCTCCAAGTATGGTACCCTTTGCTGCTGCCTTTCTGCCCTTTTTTCCTCATACAACATAAACCCCATCTGCCAGGAACTAAAATTACTTGTTCTGTGAAGTGAAATCTTCAAAGCTCTTTAAATATCTAGTGTATGAAAACTCTTTTCTTTATCCCATTTAGGATTACAGCCAAAAAAAAAAAAAAAAGAAAAAGCAAGGCACTTCCTTCCTCACAAAGAAAATAGTTATTAACCTTCAGGATAAAAGCAGATACAATTCCAATGATGGACTTCTTTTTTTTTTTTTTTCCAAAGGAATTGTGGGGAAGGTAATTGCTGAGGACAGCAACAAGCAAGTTGTAGAAGAGTAGCAACTCCCACAAAGATTTGTCACACTTAAAGAAGAGAGTAAAATAAGTATTCTAGCACTGCCCTACTTTGGAGCTACCAGAATTCCTAGTTTGCGTCAGTGACTTGCAAATGCCCCTCTCCTGACTCTGTGTCAAATAAAACCTTTGCATCTGAATTTGGTGACATTCACCAATATCTAAAAGGTATGATCTGAGAAATGTTTGAAGCAGAGCTTTTTGGATTATATTTAAGTTTCAAGTCACTCGATTTTCACTCTTTTAAGAGCAATATATTCATATATTCATATTACTAGCTTTCACTTTGTTATTTTTATACTCATTGAGACACGACAAGGTTGATTAGAGTCAGTGGCCCAAAACCAAATGTCAATAAAGTATCAGAGGGGAGTTGTAAAACATACCGTGTCTGAATACTTTGAAAATCTTCAGAGAGGAGGTTCATACTGCTGTGGAAAGGCAAACTCTTGTGTTTCCACCTTCTTACATCTACTCCATATAAACTGTGTGAGAGCAATCTGCAGGACACAATGAAAAGGATAAACGGGATGATTTGCCCAAAATCAGACGTCTCCATGAAATTGAAGAGAGAACATAAAGAAGCACAGACTGAACCATATATGTTGTTAAAAACACTACAGAAAACAGAGGTGCAGTGCCATGAAGCTTTGTGAGGCTTAAAATACAGTTTGCCAAAACACGGAAGTCATCATGAGTTTTAAAGAACCTTATCAGCCTCTAACTTCCTTTTTCATAGTGTTCTTCAGATTTTGCTGAACCACTGAGCCATCCAGATTCTCTGCACAATTTTCTGCTCCTAAGGATGAAACTGGTGTCAACTTTGCAACCAGAAGTGGTTCCTACCCTTGGAACTTCCCCACACTTATTTTTCTTTGGCTATTTCTTTACTTCAGCACTTGAAGGTTCAGGCATATGGGCAGATCATTTGGGCCCTCATTCTGTTGCTGCTGGCAAAGCCATTGACAAAGCTCTTCTTAGGCTGAAGATTGGTATGGTCCCTCTTGGGAATTAGCAAAAACAAGTCACCCACACTGGGAAAAGATCAAATTGCTTGGTCAGTGCCTTGTCCAGAGAGAAGAATGCAGGTATCCCACAATGCTGACAGTTCCTACCCTTCTGCTTTAGCTGCACATAGAAACAACAACAGTAGCAGGTACATTCCCTCTCCAGCAGAGGACAAAGAGTTAAGTCTTGTACAAAGCTGAAAGGAAATTGAAAAAATAAATGTGAACTTCTCTAATTGCTGCCCCTATCATATTATTAGTGCCAAAATAATGCCACTCTGCACTGCAGCAGGTCTTGCTCTTTTCGGGGATTCATTTATTACCATTAGCCTGGAGGTGCTCATTTTGCTGAGTCAATACTGGGTCACACAGATACAACTACATATTTATCAGTTTTCATTATCCTGTTTGTGGATTTAATCACATATTTGTGATTAAATTAAATTAAGCACATCTTAAGTCCCTATGTGTAGGGGCAGGCAGAAGGGCATTCTGTAAGTTCCTGCACAAACTGCTGGTTTCTGAGCTGTGCTGATCTCATTTGATCTATGTGGTTGCTGGATGGCCCCAACTAAGCTTCTTGATAGCTCATGTGGAATAAAAACCACTGCCAGCAAGGCCTTGTTTCCTAAACACAATTTCTTGCCAGACCAAAAAATGACAAATAATTTTCTCTTTCACAATTATGAGAATATCACAAAAAAACAACCTACTGCTGCACTTCTTTATTTTCCAAGATGGGGTACAGAGTAAGAAAAGGGGAGGTGGGGTTGGGAGGTAGAGAGGCTTTTCTTCTCTTTTGTCTGTCATCAGGTATCATTCGCCACTCTGGTGAAGAGCATGAACCCCAGCTGGTTTATGTGGCACATGCACACAATAAGATCTGCAGTGGTTGCTGCAGAAAAGGGATGTGATTTCTTACGGAGAAGCTGTCCCAAGGGCAGGCTCTGTCTGTTGACTGGGTTTCCAAGGCAAGCAGCCTAGCTCTGGAGTGCCCTAGAGGACAGTCTGAATGTGCACCTTACCTCACTGCAACCTGTGCTCTGGCTGCAGTACACTCCCAGAATTACCTTCCAGAATCCTTGTAAATATAGTATTTTCTAATTTTCAAAACACCTTGAAAACACTAGATCACGCTCCAGACATTCTGAGAGGTTCTTCATCTTAGGCATTAACCTAGCAGGGGTCTGACCCCATCTCTTCTCATAGTGGGACAGGGAAGGGGGAAGGAAGGAGACTAAAGCTTTGGAGCTGATGATTCAAATGTCCTAAAATGGGAAAGGCTGGTGCACTGTTGTTTATTTTAACTAAAGGTGTTTCCATGGCCCTTATCACTGCAGCATCTGAACCAAGGCCAAAACTCCACTTTCCTGTCAGGTCTGCAAGACTGGAAACAGTGAAGTGTAAAGTGAGTGGATGCAGCTGGAGCTTGTTGGCCTATGGTGCTTCACTGAAACATGCAAAAGGAGGAAAAGGGAAGCTTTGGGTAGTGGGAGGAATGAAGTTTGGGAAGAGGTTGTCCTTGGATCCTGGCATGTGTCTGTTTTTACTGCAGAGTGTTTCATATCTGTGAGGCACAGGAGGATCTTTTGCTCTGGACCAATGAGTGTTTTTTCATGTCTGTGTGGCAGGGCTGTTTCTCACCCATCAGCAGGTCCCTCAGTTCTGCTACACCTACCCTGAAGAATACATGAGACTCTGAGAGTTATTCTGTGCCCAGGAGGAAGCAGGGGTCTAAAATGGGTTATCCTTAGTTTGCAAGTTAACTTGGTCCCTCCAAGCAGAGTATGGTGAAGAATACGTCCCCTAGCATGTTCTGAGGGTCATTTGGAAGGTGTTATTTTTACCCTGCAAAAACTGTGGGTTTTCTGAGAAAGTTTTTGTGAGAGACTAGTTTAGCAAAGGAGTTTGAGTTCATTTGTCCCTAGAAGAACACGAATCTTTCTCCCTGCCTGGCAACTTACTTGAGAGCCAGTTTACTCTGCCTCTGAGTACTGTGCAAAGATCTCAATTTTAAAAAATATAGCCTCTTTCTTCCAAGGTTATCAGGAAAAGCCTGGGCAATTTGGTTTCTATCTTCTCTTCTGGGAATTGTGCTATCTTTTTTTTTCCCTGAGGGGTCTTTCTCAGCATAGTTTCCTGGCCTGAAGGGTGACTGTACTCCACACTGCCAAAGTCAGATTTTTCAGTGGAAAATGGTGGGGTTTTTGTGGTTAGTACTGAAATCATTCTACAGAAACAGCTAATGGAGGCCTTGATTCCTATGTGACTGTGTTCTGCCAACTGCTGCTTTTATAATCACCCTGTGTAGTCCCACTTTCTCGAGGCTTTCCTCCTGTACCTTGTTACACTAATTAGCTGTCTTGCCTTGATTTGGATGGTGAGGTCTTGCTCAGTGAGTGTTTCTTTCCTAACTTACAGTTTCTATCACCGAGGCTTTCTGGAAGGAAAAAAGTTGTCATATGTAGCAGAAGTAGATGAGTAGAAATTACTTCTGCATTAGAAAAAAAACTATTAAGTTGCCCTTAAATGACACTAAAGAGAGGTACTGCTGTGTGATTAATAGAGATTTGGTGGTTGGGGAGGTGGAAAACCAAGATACGTGAGTTCAGTTTCTGTGTCAGCAAGTCATGACATCTCTGTGGGCCTCCGCTTGCTTTTACACAATGGTTGATACAGTTTTCTTAGAGTATCGGTGCTTTGGATCAGACACTGTATGTGTCTATGTACAGGCATGTAGGAACCCCTGTTTCTGGATCGTAGGGCAAATTATTACAAGAGTAGTAATGTGAGAGGTTTTCACAAGAGGAAAAGAACCTTTGCCCTGGGGTATTTGCAGCTCCTTTGAATGTTCCTACCACTAGCCCATAGACAGGTAAGATCTGGTTTTATGTCAGTTTGGCTAAGTCTCGTTTCTACAGCCTCTCAGGGGGAACTTTGAAAATGCTTTAGAAGACGGTGGTCACTTCATCAAAGGTTAAAAAACAATTCCATGTGATTGCAGCAATCAGTGATACCATGAAAGTGGTGAGTTTTCAACTGGTAACTGAAGTAGTTTGCCACAGATTTAGAGGCTGAAATGATCTTTTTTAAAAATTGCCTGATGAATAACACAGGACAAAGTATACTCTATGTATTTTTTACTAACTTAGAAAGTAAACTAAATTTGTCAAAATCAATTGCATAGTAAAAATCATGAGGAGTCTGATTTTTTTTTTTTAACGCAATAAATGTAAGAATGTTGACAGTGTTTCATGCTGGTTTTATCTCAAGTGAAGGATTAACTGTCCACCAGTAGCTTTTGCAGTGTGAGCCAGCAGCTAGTCTGAAAATTCTGGGCTTCATACGGAAAAGGCTCCACAACCTGCGACTAACTGCGGTACAGCACTTTTCCTCATGTACATTTTTCTTAAATATCCATGTCCATGGAAAACACAAAGCAGTGCCTGCAACCCATGAGGGTTTTTATATATTTTAACAAAAAGCAGTGTCTGTCATGAGCCATTCTGCCTTTGTCTTAATTCTAAGACCTCTCTCATCCTTGGGCTCACAAAAACTGTGGCTTATCAAACCTGGTCAACCTCATGGTCCTGACTCTGAGAGACTGCATAGAGGAAAGCAAAACCGAGGTGTAACATTTCCTCTGGTACTTCCCTCCTGTATCTGTAATCAGTGGCTTAGGGACAGGATGGAGCAGAGGCTACAGCTGAGCTCCCCCTTCAGGACCCTGGTTCTGCACCATTACCATATGGTAGGCTTGCTTAATTAGCTGGGGTAGGTTTGGCATTTTATTGCCTACCCCATCTGCTTAATGCTTTGTATTTTCTTTGCATCTTGAGTTATGTCTAATGACATTTTCAAATCCAAGCCACCAATTTTCTAGAAAAGTATTTCTCCAAAACAAGGGCAATTTAAAGAATGTTTTGAAAGTGGAAGGGTAGCAGTTCCTGCTCCCTTTACTGCAACGTACTTATTTCCTCATGGCATTCATTTCTTCGTGAAGGGAGTCACATGTATTTACACGTTTATTACTGTCTCCCAACTGCTTTTTTTTGGCTTGTCCTGGCACCCCAATCTGTTCTGATTATTTATAATTACTTTTCAGACAACACTTTTGGGTTTGATTTTTTTTTTTTTCCTTTTTTAAACCTGGATCTGCAAACACTTGCTTTCTATGCACCCAGCCTCAGCTTGGGGTGTAGAAAATGCAAGTGGTTTTATCAAGGAAAGCCATCCCTGCAGGGGGAAGTTAAGCACAGCACTTGAGGTAAAGGTTGTGACTGCTCTTGAAAGCAGGCTCAGTATGTCTTTCAGTGGGGGGGGGCTGAGTGCTTTGTGTCTTGCTTCTCCATAGACTTCTCCCTGTGTCTGCTTGTCTTTCTTTTTCCTGGACACTTGTGTTCAACATTGATATTCCAGAGACTGGTCTTTGAACAGCTGTCTGCCACTCCCCTGGGTACTGCCTTGGCTTTTCTGTGCTATCTGAAAAACAAATATGAAACAATTAACAGGAAGATCAAAATCACTCAGTGCTTTTAGAATCCCTGAGAGGAATCTGTCTGGACCTTGAGTACATGCCAGCGCTGACTCATTCTTTTTTTTTTTTTTTTTGCCTTTTTTCTGTTCTCATCGACTTCAGTTTCCTTTTGTTTCACAAAAGGTTGTACCCCATTCCCCCACAACAAAGTAGTACCAGACTTTGTCAGCTGATCAACACCTGCCCATTACATTTTTGCTATGTCTGATCAATTGCTCTGCTACAGCCCAGTAGACATTTGGGATTGCCTTTCTGCCACTGGCCTACTGGATGGTGATGATGAAACCATTTCTGTCTCCCATGCCTCAGTTTCTGAGTCACTGAAACAGTGCTTGTTCTCTTCCAGAATCTCATGATACAGAGAATTCTACAAGGTAGCTGTTTTTATTTATGTCAAGTGAGTGACATTCCAGTTATTGTACAGATGGTCATGATTGTTTGAAATAATCATTATTGAAATTAAAGGTTATTTCTTTTTCCAACAAATAATAAGGCTATCGTAAATTTTTAAGACAGCTAAAAATTGTATCCACCTTCTGACAGAAAACCATGTTCTAAGAGAGTTGTTTGGAGGGGTCTGCTTTACCTATTCCCCCCACCCTCCCCCTGCCTTTTTTTCTTCTTACTGGGATTCAGTTTGATTGTGGAGGAATACTCATTTTGTTTCCAGCAGAAATGTTATAGCCTTTTACAACAAACATCTCTTATAATGCTGTTGCTACCTTGTCACTTTTATCAAATTCTTCATGAGGGAAAATTGCAAACTCTTTGCAGTGTTTTGATGATTTTTAGTAATTCTGAACTCAGATAATTTGAAACACAACCATTCCTCACTCCTTGAAGCTCAATCCTAGCTGGCTTTCTTGTCCAGTGCATGGAAAACTTATCCTGTGAACTACACAATGCTGTACTTCAGTGCTTCAGCAAAACTCCATTTAACTCACAATAAAAGATGGGTTTGTTTAAAGGGTATTATGACTGAGGATCTCATTTGTGCCTAAACAGAGCTGGCCAAAGTGGTGCTGGGATAGGCATGAATGGGTTTCTACTCCCAGAAGATATCAAAGACTGGGGGACCCAGATTTTCTGGAGAAGAGAGTTGTTGTGGGGTCAGGTCCAACATCCCTCCTAACACAGCCCACTCCCAGCATTTCAGCAGGCTAGTATCTGCTGATGAAGCTATTGCTCATCCTAGGAAGTTGCCCAGACTTGTTTTAACGTCTTCAAACGACATAAACATATCGTATCCCTCTCCAGGACTTCTCAATGTAATGTGATTAGAGACCATTCTTATTTTAGCTGCCTTCACGGCTGAAGTTTTGGTTCTCTGGTCTCTTATTAGTATAATATTTTGTCTTTTGATTACACTGCTGGAACAGAGTAGGCAGGGAAGAGTCACGGCTATAGGAAGCATTACTGTCATCAGCAGTCAGGACCATTCCTATACAAGAACAAAAACCTTGAGGTGAACATAGCACAAAGAGCAGCAAATCTGAGAGCTACTTCCCTAGTTATCTCTGCAGATGGGCTGTCACATTTTGAGCTATTTGTATCTCTTGGGAGCAAGGGATCCTCTTCTGGGTATGCAAGAGAGGACGAGATTTCACTTGGCTATTACAAGCGCAAAGGCAGAAATTATTTTTCCCACATCTAGCCATGCCCGGGATGGTTTGTTCTGAGCCCAGAGCAGCCATGTGGATATCAACATGAACTGCACGTATCCCTGCATGGGTCAGCACAGCTGGACACAGGCTTCTTTACTTACCTGAAGCAGTGACTTGGGGCTGCTGCAGAGCTGGTAAAGTTAGAGGACATTTGTTCAGTCTCAGGGCAGAAGTATGGAGACTAGAAACTCCCAGAAAGTGTGGGGAAGTATATGCAGAGGTTTCATCTGTCCCACCTTCGTAGACATGACCTAAATAGATCTCCAAGCTAGCTGAACAACCAGAGGTCCCACTAAACATGTTTTTCATGTAGGAGCACACCTTAAAGTGCTTTCCTCTCCAAACCTTGCTTCAGTTTTTCTTCTTCCAAGTAGTTGTCTTAGAAAGGCCACTTGGGAAAGTTTTCCCTTTGCTGGAGGAGTTGATAGGTATACTCTGATGATAATTTTTTACTTCTGGTTTGACTGGGACTTCTAACAGATGGCTGTTAAGATGAGACAGAGAATAACAGATCGGTGAAACGCTGGTAGCATTGTCCACCACACTTTTAGACTCCTTTGTTTAAGAGAAAAGACCTAAGTAATCAAAAACTTAAGCCAAGGCTGTTGGTTGTCATTTTTCTCCCTCATGCTGCTTGGTGGGCAGATTTGTGCTTGGCTGGCTATTTCAGATGTAAAGCCTGCTGAGTTTCTTCCTGGAACATCCCGACACAGTAAACAAGGGAAAGCAGAGGCAAAGCTTTTCCTGCCCAGCCAGCTGGAGTGCCTGTGCATTCTCACTTCTTAGTGCATTCTTACCCTTGACCCCAGTGTGCTATCCAGTTCCCTCTGTCAGGTTCTCCTGAAAGCTGTGATTTCCTCTCCTGACAGGGAGCAGGAAGATGAGAAAGCTGTTGGGCAACCTTTGCTCTGGAGAGAACTGGAGGGTTATTAACAAAGCATGCCTGACAAGGAGATAATGGTAACATCAGGAAGAGGGAGGAAAGTAAACAGTTCAGTAGTTTAGGGTGTGTTTGTCATTGTAAAATCAGACCAGGCTAGCAGCCTTTTAAGCTGTCCTTTCCCTTGCAGTGTCTCCATGACAGACTTGGTGCCACATATGAGGTGACACTATTTATACCAACAGCTGAGTTGGATTCAATACCATTAGCTGGGACTCTATTCTGAACCAGCCCAAGAGTTGGAGACATTTTGGCTTGGTTTCAGCATCACACAGGAGAGTAAAATGATTCAACTTGTTCTGTCCTCAGATGTGAGGGTGTGGCAAAAGAGAAGTCTTTACTTCCACTGCCTCATAACTACTGCAGGGAGAAGCCACTTATTTTACAGGGGAATCAAAGCCAGGAACAGAACTCCTGTAATTAATGTCCACTAACCTGGCTTGGTAAAAGCCAGGTAGGACATCTAACTGGGAACTCTGAAACCCCATCCTCTGGGTAGTTTGCAGTTCAGCTTTTGATACAGGCTTTTTCTAATTATCACTGACAGGCAGATCGAGGGTAAGATTATACATTTGAGTTCTTGTTTTTTCTCTTCCCTCCCCTTCTTCATATCATGTGTCAGCTCTACTTTCCAAATACATTTCCGTGTCAAATCACTAAACTTCATCCATCATGAGCACATTTGTGCAAGTCCTAATGAAATAACCCTGCTGCCATGTCTCTCTGGGAAGGTGGAGACTCCAGTTATAATGTGACATGACAATGGAAGCACCATGAGATTGGGTAGTGAGATTATATCTTTTCCATTTGTGCAGTAACTGTTGTTTAGTATGGCTTGTCAGTCTGTCAGATAAAGGCACACAGCCATCTATGAAGAATTATTAATGAAGATTCAGACATTTTTTCTGCTGGAAACGGATCACTTCATTCTTCATCTCAACGACTTTTTACATTAGAAAACTAAAAATAGCCCTGTGTTTATAAGGAAAGACCTTCAATATCTGGCAAGTTTTGCTTTTCCTGTAGTCCATTCCCCAGAGGAAGGTTAAATGCACAAACCCTTTTTCTAATGTTGTGAGCTGGGTATTTCAGAGCCATAAACATGAATACAAGGTGTGCATCTTTGTCTGTTAAGCTCATTCAGTCTACTAAGCCTTCTTATCATCCAAACAAAAATTAAAGACCAAAAATTCCCTCCATCCTCTGATAATTTACACTTCTGAGGAAAAGGGAGGTTAAGAAAAAGAAAGATTAATCACATCAGCTTGGATAAATTTGGTATTGTCAAATGCTGTACAACTTTCTCCACTTTTCTCTGCCAATGCAGCTCAGCCCTTTTTGAAGTAGCCCTGCTGGCACGAGCTGTGCTGTGCTGAAGCAACATCTTTCCTTTGCATCAGGACATGTTGGAGGATGCCAGGGGCCATGAGAATCGTGCTGGGGGTGAAGAGTGTTACACAGGCAGCTGTCTGTTGATGACCCACATTATTGCTTTATGACTTAGAAAACTTATTTCTACAGATGATTTTGACAGGGCTTGCCTTCTGGCTTTTGAAAGCAAATGGCTGAAAGCCAGACATTTAACCCTCTGTTAAAGAGGGCTTTTTTGCTTCCTCTCCCCCACAACAGAGAGGATCTAAGAACTGTTTAGGTCCCCAGAACTTCTGGGTTTCAGAGGCTAAGGGACAAAGTATGGGTTATTGGTTGGTTGGTTGGTTGGTTTGTTGTAGAACTTTCCCATTTTCCCTAAGGATGAAAGTGAGATACTCCTGTGGTGTGGATGAGATGCCCTTTCCAACAGGCCTATGCCAAAGGCACCAGAATAGGTGTGTGACATGGTAACACCTTCATAAATGAGCAGTGAAGCCCCCTGTATACACATTCACATGTGCACACGCCCCCCACTAGTGAAGAACTCACACTAGAAATGGGTGATTCATTTTCTCCCCCTTCCTTCCTGGAGGATGGGGTAGAATGTATGTCCAAATGCACAATCCTCAGGTGTGTCTTTGCACTGACTGGGGCAAAATTTTCAGTGCAACAATGACCAACACTAAATCCCAAGAAAAGGAAAAAAGATCAGACACT
Organism: Formicarius rufipectus; assembly: GCA_013399695.1. Lineage (NCBI taxonomy): Eukaryota > Metazoa > Chordata > Aves > Passeriformes > Formicariidae > Formicarius > Formicarius rufipectus. The sequence continues at coordinate 1,290,818 of VXAU01003159.1, forward strand.
TTTCTCTGGCAAAGAATATGAATGTGGTTCCACACAATTTAACATAACTAACTGATTCTCTCAGATATACTGGGGCTGTATTCTATGCTTAGTGCTTTCCAAAACCAAACCAAGTCAACAGAGTGCTCTGCAGTGTATAGCAAAACAAACCCACAAAAACTCCATGTGTAGTCACCACAAAAAAATTTGCTACGTACCAGCAGAAATGAGGAGTTAATGGGTTCCATATGTGGCAGCTAACCTGGCCTTTATAAGATTTTCCATGAGATTTGTGAAAAAAAAATTCTATGGCAGAAAATAAGATCAAAAATCCATTTTCCTCTTAAACTGGACAGCTAACATTCAGGCTACATTTTCTTCCATAGCTAAGTCTATAAATACAGCCTAACAATCCTGGATAGGATTCTCACTCTAAAAAACCCAGATGACAGCCTCTAGTATTCCTGCACAGTTAGACACTTAGTGTTTTAGTCAGCTTCTCAACAAGACATGATCTGAAAGAGTTCAGAAAATATTTGTTTTATCTTACTTTACATCTTGTGGAGATGCAGATTTTTAGGTTCCTCCTAGATATTTTTGTATTTATATGCTACAGTTAGGTCACATGCCTTGCTTCTTATACAGTGCACACATAGCTCACAATAATTTCATGAGCCTGGTGATGCCTTCAGCAGATGTTCCAGTGTTGCCATGGCACTCCCTGGTGTTTGATCCTTCCTGGGACGGTTATGCATTGTGTTGGACTGTACAAAATCTGTGGAGGCTGGCTTTGGTTTGCTTTTACCCCTGTTCATTTTAAGCATGCTTAGAGCAGCAAGGATAAGAAATATTGTTTTCATGTACTGACATCAACTCAGTGAGAAAGGTCAAACCACTGGAATTCTGTTTACTATTGCATAAGAGAAGGATCAGTAGGCTAGCTCCGAAAACTAAAAGCAACATTTTTCTCCCAGCAATTGCCTGGAGTGCAGATGTGCTGGGGGATTTTACATGTGTGATTTTAAGGGCTTATGCTGGTAGAAGTAGCATTTGGGGAATTCTGAGTTGGAACTTCTGACAAAGAATGTCTCCCAAGACAAACTGGTAACAAAACCACTACAGGCTGAAGCAGCATCTTTGCCTCTTGGTATCCATGCAGTTTCCATTCTGGCATTCAGAAGATTGTCTTTTAATAATTTCTTTGTTTTTAACACAGACTCAATTAGGAGGGCTCTTCAAACCTTTCTCACATCCCCCCAAGAAAACTCATCAGTAAAAAAGCCAGTGAATCCCCCAAAAGCAGGATGGAATGTTGTTCCTTGGAGACCACTCGTGGGACTTGCTTCAACATTTTGGGGGGAACTTTAGCCTTGATAGAGGTTAGAAGTTTAAACAGTATCAACAGATAACTTGTCACATCATAATCTCAGTTTCTCTTGACTCTGAGATTCTGGGTAGCTTCATTCATTTCTGTCTGTAGCCCTCTATGGGTTCTTCAGGTGGAAAGTTCTGAAGAAGTGTGAAGTGTCACTGCTGAAGAAAAATGAGAGAGATGAAGAATGTAGCAAAGTGTGAGGGTAAACTGTAGGTGTTTATGTGGGAGATTTTATTTTGTTGAATCACTCTACATTACAGTCTGAGCTGACCTTGGAGATTTATCTGTTCCTGTATGACTTTCCCAGATATAAGTAATAATGATCTGTGCAATTAAGAGCAGCCTACAGCTCTGTCAAAGGGAGACAAAGGGAAAGAGAAAGGAAAGTACTGTGAGGTAAGAGATGCTATGATGACCGGCAAATCTGCTGAAACCTGTGAGAGAGTTCTCAATAAAAAATCACAAGGACAACCAGGAAGACCAGCATGGCATTGTGTCAGTGGGCAATGCAAGAGGAAGACATGGGCATAGGTTTCCCATATCTTGCTGTACTGTAACAAGTGCACCAAAGAACATCTTTGTCATGTCTCCTGGCAAAGCCATGTGGTGACTTCAGTGGGCATGGCAAAGATAGCCCAGAATCTGAGGATAAGGAAAGCTTAATTTCAGAATTAAGAGACTGCTTTAGTTTGCCAGAACTAGGAGCCTCTTCACAGCTTTTGAAGTGCCCTGGCACTGTAGGAGGAGCAGGTTTCTGCTGTGGCAGGCAGAGGACAGGCCACCAAAGTGGCACAGAGCGATCAGTGCTGTAGCTGACTGGAAGACCATGAGATGAATCACTGAGGAGCAAGTGAGGGAGCAGGCCCAAAGCCAGACATGGTGGGTGCACTCTCACAGGATGCATCTGACAACACTGCAAAATGCCAATACTGCACGAGAACCCCCAGGCAGCCTGGCGCTGGAGTGCGTGGCAGCAGCGGTGGGACAGTGAGCCACCATGGAGCGGCACAAGCTCGATCCTGGAGCCAGCCTCTCCAGCTGAATCTTGGGAAAACTTCTCCTGGTGGACATGATTTTTTGGGTTCCCCGGTTTGTGGTAGGCTTTGGTGATCCACTAAACACCCTTTGCTGGAATAGGTGATTTCTTCTAGGGTGCCTGAGACACTTCCGCATCCTCATAAATGTGGCTGCTCCTGTGGAACATAGAACCTGCCTGGACATTTCTATCCCCTTCAGAATTGGCAGAAAAGAGAATTTCCTCTCTCTAATAAAACCCTTGGCCAGCTTACCTTTAGCCAACCATTGCAATTAGTCCAAGTTTCTGCTAACTGACCTATTCCTTAATTATTCAGTGATCCTAGCAGACTTTGCTTGTACACAGGGGGAAGAAAAGCTATGGGAAGTTGTTTTTTTGGCTGGATTTTTGTTTGTTTGTTTCAGGATTGATTTGTTTGAGTTTCTCTGTGGACAGTAGTCAGATCTTTGTCCAAGGCTGTCTGTAGGTGAACAGAGCATCACCAAGACTAAATAACCCCCACTGTTAGCCTTCTGCCACTATCCCTTGGCACATAGGTCCAGCTCGGAAATAGAGAGGCAGTAAAAAACACAGATGTTGAAAATTAAATTTGCAGGCTGACAAGGATACAGGAAGATCACTGTACCAAAAAAAAAAAAATGTTTCCTGGATGATCACAGCGAGTGGACAGATAAACCCATGCACTGTAAGTGGAAGAAGATGACAGTCTTCAGCATTTTTCTGTTCTGCCTTTACCATATTTGTGCTTCTGCCAAATCCTGTTACCTTGTCATTTGCAGGGATTCTGGAGACTATCCTTTTTTTCTGAACCAGGCTGCAAAATCTTTTAGAGTGGATCTTTAAACATCTATTGCATCTTGTTTCATCTTTGTAGATCATCCTTTTTGTCTGAGATTTCTTCAGAGCTAAGGTACTTTCCTGCTGTTTCTGATTATGCTTCTTCCTTTTTCAAGAGTCTTACTTGGTTCCTTCTATTGTCAGATTCAGTGTTTTCATCCTCCCCTACTAGTTGCACTGAGACCTGCCCCTGTGTGCTCTCTCAGCACATTGAACGTCACAGCAAACATGGTACCTCAGTTCAGCAAGCTCATGGGAGTATAATCTTCTCTTCTAGCAAAAAACCTCATCTTTAGAACAATACATATTACAGTCAAGTGCAAGGGAAAGGTAGAGCTGGAGGAGCCCTCAGCACTGCAGGAAGGCGTAGATATGGCTGTCTTTGTCTGGGTGTCGGACAAGAATCATTATTTCAGAGGACTCTCTAGTGCCATTGGAAGTCTGAAGAAGAGGGAGGAAAGCAGGCTCAACTGCATGTGACCAAAAGCTGTGCTGTGCCACTGAATGCATTGTCAGTGCTTCTGTATAACTGAGAACTTGTTTGGTGCTGGAGACAGAAGTGAAAAATGCTGGAGAACAGTCCTACACATCTCTCTGTAGCGTGACACATGTTCCCACGCTGGTGGACTGACAGTGAAATGCTGTATTGACACCAGACAAGCTCCAGATGCAGAGAAGCCCCACGCCAGTGGGGGAGGAGATTGAGATTTAGGACGTGTGAAGCATCAGTATGATCTACTGAGATAATGCAGAAATTCTGTCTGACATCTGAAATGATGTAGCCAGGAAAAGATAAGGCTCTCCCTAGGAGGAAGGACAATAATTGTTTTTTAGTGTAACAGATCAGAGATTAGGCACTCCCATCTGAAATCTGCTGTGCTGGAAACAGTAGCTTCCTGTGCTGATGCTAAATACTTGAATTGTAGGCTGCAACTGTCCACAACATCCTCCCCCATTTATCTCTAAAGAGAAAGGATTAAATTTCCATCCAGCTTAAGTTAATTTTGAACTTGGAAACACTGCTACTTCTTTCTTCTCTCTCTGATAATTTCCTCATAGATGAATGGAGGAGATTGGCTAAAGTAAACCAGGAGCAGCAGAGGATCTGCCATCTGGGGACATGCCGGGGAACACTGACTTAGGAGAACTTGCTGTTGACCTCCTGGGAGAGCATGGAGCAGTGTCTGTAGTGTCCTGCTCTCTGGTGTAGACAAGGAAAAGAGAAATGAAGAAAGTGACTAGCTGGTCTCCTCTTCATCTCACACATCTCCAGTTTTGTTTTCCCTTGAAGTGCTATTACTGAGCAGGGTGTATAACACTCAGCTTACTGTATAAAGCAAGAGAGCCAGGGAGCTTTAAATTAAAAGTAGTTAGACTGTTTTGGTTTTCCCCCCGACTGAGGAAACAAGCAGAGCTTTGGTCTGTTTTCACATCTGCTACATGAGTGCACTGTACAGACCCCATGCCCAGAGACGTGTTACAACCCCACCTCCTTCTAACACACTAGCACATGTACCAGCATAAACGCAAAGCAAATAATTGGGTTATTTTCACTCTGTGAAGTGGATTTATTCCTCCCCTTCCCTGTTCCCCACAAGCCTCCCGACCCTTTTGCCCCCCCTTTGGCAAGCTCCTTACACTTGTACTCAGGAAAAACAGTAGTTGCTAACATTTGTGCCTTTGGCAATAAAACCACAGGCCTCACAAACCCCAAATGGCAAAAAGACATTTCCATTCCAATCCCACTTTTAAATTAAACTGTAATGAAAAATCAGCAGTGGCAGCTGGGACCAGAGACAGTGATTGTCTCGAGGAACAAAAAAAAAAAAAAAGGGGGGAAGGAGGAGGAGAGAGGGAGAGACTGCAAGGAAAGCTCAGACTGGTAATAAAGCAGCTGGTAAACCTTCAAGTAAAAAGAAATTAGAAAAACAAATGTGGAAGGGGGAAGCAGTCCCGGCGGCGGCGGGACTCGCGCGGGGCTGTGCTGACCCCTGGAGGAGCCGCGGGCACCGCGCTCGGCGCGGCCAAGCGACATCCCTTATCGGCGATCCTCATCGACAGCCCTCATCCACAGCCCTCATCGGCGTCCCTCATCCACAGCCCTCATCGGCATCTCTCATCGACAGCCCTCATCGACATCCCTTCTCAGCGACATCCCCGCGCACGACACCCCACGGCCGCCCCCGACCGCGTCCCACGGGGGACGCTTTGTAGGGGCAGCCCCGACCGACGGGGAACGCCGCTGCGGGAGTTCTGGTGCGTTTCCCCACGGGAAATGCAAAGCTAGCCATCCAAACTCTAGGGTTTGTTTTCCATGTGTCAGTTCTTCAAGAGTCAAAGTTTTCTTTGGCTTTATTTTGGCCCAGTGGGAAGTTATAACAAGGAAGACAGACCAACTTTGCAAGGGATGTGGATCTGCAATGTGAGATTTGTTTGAGGGTTTGCTTTTTATTTTTTTCTCAATAATGTATACAGCAATTCAACCAAAGACCTGACTTACATTTTCCTGGCATACCATAAAACGACAGTTGCAAGAATATAGTGCTCCATCCTGTCCTCATGGACAAAATTATGACATCCATGAACTACAAAAGAATTTTTATGCTTTTGTTTTTCTCAGTTTTTATTACTTTTTGCATTTTACCACCCCTTCATGAGACTGAAGGATGAAAAAATGAGAAACTTTTTGCTCTAAAGAATTTGCAGTGAGAGAAAGCAGGTCCTGGGAGGGGAAGCAGCAGTGCAAAGTTGCACAGGGATGCTCCAAAGGTCACAGAACACATGAAAAACATTTCTAAGAAAAGAAGCGAGGTCTCTGCAGAGTCTATTCCATGCCCTATGCACAGGACTACCCAGCCTTTCCAGAGCCTCTGCCCCTCCTGGGACCTGCTGTGGCTCTGATAGGTTGAGGTTGAAGGGCTGATGGCATTCCTGCAGCATGGTCAGTACATAACTCAGCCAGACACAAGTGCCGGTAGGCTGGGTGCCAGCGCAGTGCCAGTAGCCTCAGGGTCAAACCACTCCCTGGCCTCTACAGGTTTGCAGTCAGCACACACAAGTGCAGGAGCAACACACCCACATTTCCTCTGGCAGACATCGCACGGCCTTGAGGGGACGTGCAAGTTTCAGTCATGTTATGTGTAGACCATAGAAAGAGCTGGTTCAAAACAAATTTGTAGTATCATTGATCTTTAATTTTTAACAGTATTTGGAAGAAAGATGAGCTACTAGCCAAGCGTTCTCTTTAGATTGTCTGTGAGATACATGGCTAAACTGGTACCCAAAATTAAGATCCCAGTCCAAGTTCCTCAAAAATAGATGATTAAATCCTTTTTATGTCCTAGAGTTGTAAGCAACTGAAGGGCTTACATTTTCAGGCTGCTGAACATCACAAGCTTTCTCACTGAAGTAATAGGAAAAACCCTTATTTAAAAATTAGGCCAGTTATATTTACATCTAAATGAGAATTCACAGTTAATTCAGAGGAACTGTTCATCTGCTTAGTCTCAGCTTATCTCTGCTCTGGCCAATGCCTCAATTATACTAGATAGTAATTGCTGTGGTGTCTACCTGTGAAATATGCTTCTATCTGTGTAGCAAATAAAAGGGTGTTGCTCTACATTTTTCTGATTGTTTGTAAAAGCCATTCAGGTTATTTTGTTATAGGATAAAAGAATTAGATATCAAAGTTCTATGAAACTGATTGTGCTTCATTCCTTGGCGGTCTTTTAGAGGAATAAGAGGGAAAAATTACAGGTCAGATTTCAGAATACCACACTGCTGTACCCTACTCTGTGTTCTCCTTCGCAAGACACAGACAAGCAAACCTCCCCTACTGAGCTCCTCTGCAGGCCTCGTGTGGAAATAGTGGGTGTGATGTTGGTGAGGACAGTCCCACTGAACAATGCCTTGACGATCACACATCCTTCTCTTTGGCTGAAATGCTTATAATGCAGATTCACTGAGCTCTGGGGGAGAATCTGGTGGTGCAGATCACTTGAAAGTGCACACAAGAATTCGGAAGTGTGTGACCACTTGACCAAAATGATCCCAGCAACTTGGGCCTTTCAACACAGTGGACAGGCTTTCCTCAAAATCTGCATTCCTCATGTGATTTTGAGTCATACCCTAAACCTCAAACAAAGTGTCACCTCTGCTTGCTTCTTTACTCATTGTGTTGGCCTTAATGCTACTGGTGCCGTGCTTACACTTGTGGAGGGGGAAAGAGAGAGACATTCAGTCAAAACCACAGTTATATTCCACAGCTGGGTTTAGCACTGCTGTTTGTTTGCTTTCTATGTAAACCATGTTGGTATATTTGCATGATAATGCACTTTTGAAGGTACTCTTGGATGGGATTGGATCCTTTTTGTTTGTACACTGGTTTGAGCCTTTCACAGTTGTGCATTGGCCAGAGGCCAAAATTCTGTTGCCTGTTCTGTGCCAACAACTTTCACTGACTCCCAAACAATACAGAAGCCCTGGGAGTAGCCTATGGCTGTGTTTGTCTGGAGACAGAGCTTAAAACTCAATCAGTGAGTTGCTAATTCTGTACAAAGTTGTAAGCAAAGTGATCCCAGAAATCAAAATAAACTCCAGTGAAAACTGGATACAATCTCCATTGTTGCTACTGTGATGAACTTTCACTTCTCAAACACAGCAACTTGATTACTGAGACAAAATCTGAGGCACCATAACTTGTTCCTTGTAATTATTTTCTGCTGTGGAACCTCCATTAATTAATTTTAAAAAAAAAAAAAAGATATTTCTCCATGAAAGGTTTATAGACCCTGAACCATATCACAGAGCTTTCTGACTAGAATTCCTGAGTTATTTGTAATACAAGAGGTCATGCTTGAGTCTGTGTTACTTAAAAGATCTAGTAGGCAAAGATTTTTAAGCTGTGGAAATGACTTTGTGCACATACAAACATCCCTATCTATGGATAGGTCACAGAAAGTAGCTCAGCTATTAACTATAAGGATATAGAATAGAAATAAACTTGGATCTGTTTGTAGTTCTGTCAAAGCCAGTGGCAAATGTCCCATCAGTTTTCCAGATTCAAGCCTGGACAAGCACAGCAGTGGGGTGGATAAGCAATATACCCCTGAAAGCAGAGTCCAGAACTGTGTTTCACGGAAGTTCACCATTAGAAATAGGCTTGGGATCTCTGAATGCTGCTGGCTTTCTGCTCCATGCCCAAACCAGAGACATCTCTCTTAAACATTCCTCCATATGGATGAATCCTAGATTTACAGCACATACACTGAATAAGGGACAATCATGAAAATTTGTTCTGACCTACTAGAATTTATTTTTTACATACTTTATCTGATCAAGTTGTGAGTCATCATATTCTTACACAGTATGAAAAAAGCCCTTTAATCTCCAAATCTGTCACTGCAAGGTCTTGGTTTTATGGTTAGAAAGTAAAGACTGTGCCCAAAGCTCACAGGATGCTCCTGGACTGTCATCTGGGGTAACTGAAAGCAGCCCCAACCCCAAACTTTCTTTTACCACTGCTGACAGTCAGTCCTTTCAGAAACTCATAGAACCATGGAGTGATTGAGGTTGAAAGGGACCTACAGAGGTCATCTGGTCCAAAACCCCATCTCAAGCAGGGTCATCGAGGGTCAGTTGCCCAGGACCAGGACATGCCCAGACAGCTTTTGAGTATCTCCAAGGATGGAGACTCCACAAACTTCCTGGGCAACATACGCCTGTGCTCAATCACCCTCACAATGAAAAAATTATTTCTGATGTTCAGAGGGAACCTCCTTGTTTCAGTTTGTGACCATTGCCCCTGGTACAGTCACTGGGTGCCACTGAAAAGAGCCTGGCTCCAACCTCTTTGCACACACTCCTTTCAAATACTTAGATAACTTGATAAGATCCCCCTTCTCTTCTCCAGACTGAACAGTCCCAGGTTTTCAGCTTTTTCTCACAGGATTGATTCTCCGGTCCCTTTATCAACTTTGTGGCCATTGGCTGGACACTCTCCGGTATGTCCATGTCTCTCTTGCACTGAGGAGCCCAGAACTGCACATACAGCTCCAGCTGTGGCCTCACCTGTGCTCAGTAGAGAGGAACTTTGCTGCAAGGGCACACTGCTGGCTCATGGTCAGCCTGGTGCCCACTGTGACCCAGGTTCCTTTTCTGCTGAGCTGCTTCCTGGATGGGCAGCCCTCAGCATAAATGCTGACACTGTAGGAGATTTGTTTTGTTGAGGCATTGTTCTTTGAAAGCCAAAGCCCCATTCTCTTCCACGCACAAGTTTGTTGGGACTGTTTTTGTGTTTTGGTTTTATGTTTTTGAGTGTTTTTTGTTTTGTTTTGTTTTTTTTTTTTTTTTCTGTTTGGTTGGGTGT
>VXAU01003159.1:1300468-1318776 GCA_013399695.1 Formicarius rufipectus
TTTTTTTTTTTTTTTTTTTTTTTTTTTTTTTTGTTTATTTTTTTTTTTTTTGTTTTTTTGTTTTTTTGTTTTTTTTTCTGAAAACTGCCAAAGAGTTCAGCTGAAATTTGCTGGTGACAGTTGTCTTTTGATCAGAGGGAGAAATCAGATGGTATTTTAGGAGCTCAGAAATTAGCTCATATTCTTGCAAATCCAGCAGATAACAGCTTGCTCAGTGCCATTCACACAGCTGTAGGGGTGAATATTAAAAAACTTTCACATTCTATTTATTAAACTTGCTAGAAACTTGTCAGAAAAAAAAAAAAACACCTCTTCAGCAACTCTATTGCCTCAGCTTATATGATATGCCATGGCAGCAAAAAAAACTTCTGCAGCTTTACTGGTGAAAGTGAAGTGTTAAAGCAATAGAGCAGGAATTAGAACTCCTGATTCACTCTGTCACTGCCTTGGGCTATTGCAGAGCAGCTCTGACCTGGGCAGGTCCAACCACACAGCAGCCTGAGCCATTCAAGTCATCAAGATCACTGAAAGACTAATTTGTCAAGAGTTTATCTGTCAGTGATGCATGGTAACAACATCTGGCTGTCTTTCATATATCAAGTGATTCTGTTAAACTGTTTTGAGATCTTTTGAGTAAAAAGAACTTTGTAATTACAAAGAGTTTATATTTTAGCTATCCTGTTTTGTAAAATACAATTTTAATTGTTTTTAAAGAGATACCTCCACTCCATCTTGGGGGAAAAAAAAGTTTAAAAATCCCTAGCACATTCTTCCTTATTCTTCAGGAAAATTCAACTCTTTTTTTGAAACTGCTTTAAGTGAACAGCAAGAAAAAATGTTCATAATTTTCCCAGCCAACTTTGTAGAAACTTAAAATATAGGTTTCAACCTTTAAGATTCCTGATCTATTTCACAAGTAATTTCAAGTTCATATCAAACACTAACTCATTGGCATGGTTTCTTCTTTTTTTCCCTTTTTTTCCAAAACTATATTTAAAATGCATCTATTTCATTCCCACTGGACCGATGGTCATAATTTATCCATTTTCTTTATCTGAGGGAATAATTTGACAGAAACAGTAATCCATTTGAGAAAGCCAAAGGCTGTTTGATATTAATACAGAGAATGATTAATCAAAGAAAGAGTAGTCCTTCAGTAATAAGCAAAAAATGAGGTCATTAGCTGAGCAGCTCAGACCAGGGAGCACTTAAGGATATGCACTGGGGTCAAGAGTGAATAAGGAAACTGCAGGAGTTTTCAGTCCTTTAGAGCCAAAATGGTCTTACTGGGTTAGATCAAAGATCTCTCTTGCTATGCAGCCTGTCCCTGACACTGCCCAACAGGAGAGTTGAGAGTACTCCTTCCTTGCTACATACCTTTCCAGAAGTGACTAGGCTAAGAACCCCATAAACATATAAATCATTGTGTTTAAAAACTCCTGTAGGTGGACATGAAAATGTCCAGCCATTTACCAAACCATCTCTGCTTTTGGCCTCTACCAATAATGAAGGGCAGTGAACAGCACAGTGCAACTGGGCACAGCGTAAGTAGAAACCATGATATAATGCTGTTGGTGATCCAGGGCTGAGAAATATCAGAGGCAGGAAGGGCCTAGTGTTTCTTTACATTTCTGGAGTGTCTTTTGAGCACTGAGGGTGTGTTTGCCTCTCCACAAACCTACCACTACAAGCTTATAGACAGCCCATGTGCTCCAGCAATTGGTGAGTGCTGCAGGACTAGTTTTTACTGTGTACTGGTGCTTCTGAGTCAGTGTCTGAAGGGGTTGGCTGGGAGTGAATGCAGAAGACAGATGCTTAAGTATGAGATTAGTGTCCAGAGGTACAGAGCACAGAAAGGGGTAGGAAATGGAGGGACCGGGTGATGCAAAGAGTGTGAACCAGAAACCTGAAACCAGTTTTGAATGACAGTGTCACAGGCAGTCCTGCTTTCAGTGCAGAGCAGAGAATGACACGGTAGGGGCTGTGAGATGCAAGGCTGAGTTCTGCTGGGGTCTGGAGGGTCAGTAGGTGCCAGTCCAGTCAGCCTGGTGGTGCCTCCTCACTGTGGGGGGTTTCACCACTTGTGTGGCGTGGCTTGGAGATATGGCTGGCTCCTTGTCCTGCTGAGCACTCCCAGACACGGGAATGAGCCTTTACTCTGAAGATAAAAGAGGGTCCTCGGATAACGCTTCTGTCTGGATTTAGACATCCACAAAGATTTGAATCCTGCAGTGGGGTCTGCCCAAGCACAGAAATCAGTGAAACTGTGCAGATGCAGAAATTGAACCACTTGGATCCAGCCAGAGGGACAGGGGCCCTTCTGGCTCAGAGACAAGCTGCAGATAAATGTGCCTTCACAGGCCCAGGGTTCATGTCTTAGCTGTGATACACTTGCAAGGCGAGAGCTGAATGCATCCAAGTCTCCTAGAAGACCCCCTCCCTTTCTGCTGCATATATTAAATACAAAGCAGATTTCATCTGTAATAATTCTTAAAATTCAAAACAACAAGTGCATATGTTCCATCTATTTTTAGCTCTTCTGCTTGTTTAAATCTTGGGTTCCTGACACTGCTTAGATCTGTGATAAAGGCAGACAGCAAGAACTTTATTGTGCTTTGATAGGGCTGGTTTTTGTCAGCACACTCTCCTTTGTCATCAGCCTTAGAAGACAAAAAGCTGGAAATGATTCATTGGGAAATAACTGAAACTTGTTCTGCTAAAGAAAGAAAAAAAAAAAAAGAAACACGAAAGACAATTAAAAATGAAACAAACCCTTGAAACTGGCTGTGGTAGTGCCCTCATGATGAGGGGTACTGAACCCTGGAAGTGACTCAGACTTTCACAGGATCAGGCCAAAGAACAGCTTGTCTGCTTCACACAAGAGTACAAACACCTGCTTAAATCCTGACAGCAAAGCTCAAGGCCTGGAGATGGTTTTCTACATCTCTGTGCCCAGCCTCAGATGTATATACTAGATTCCACCTGATGGGAAGGGAGATACCAGCATATTTTATTCACCTAATAAGCCTTTCCCTTTACTTCTGTGATACCTTGTGAGGACTGGAGTTGTCTTCTTCTTGTCTTCTTCAAAAGTCTCTCACTCTTCACTTCTACCTTCTTACAGTGAGCCTTCTTTCTGTAAGCTGTTACTCCCCAACAAACTGTGAGGGAAGACATCCATCCTGGTCGTTCCAGGTGTATATTCCAGTGCCCGAGTAAGATAAAGGCAGGCCCTGCATAGGGCTGATTCTGCTGTTTGCCAGGAAGCCCATAACTGAACTGAGGACTGAACCAGCAGGATGCAGCTCAAACAGCCTAACAGCAAATCCCAGGGATGATGGAGGAGCACTGTGAACCCCCTGCAGTGCCTGATCCATTGCATTGCTCCAGTGATTGTGCTCCTTGCTGGACTTAGTGAGTGAAATGACATTTTCCCCCAGCTCAGAGGCAAGGGCTCTGAAAAAAGCAGTAAAGGACTAATTGCTATTTTTATGCTTGCTTCTAATCTGTAGACTCCTTCCCAGGTTCACAGTAGCTTTTCACCTGACAGAACTGATTTCTCTAAGTTGATGGAGTAATTCTGACTGCTCTTGTGTTCCTCCTGTGGTCTGTTGTCATTTCAGGCCTTCTATTATGCAGGCAACAAGCCTGCATTTTCAAGTGTCTGAACTTTGTTACTAAGGAGAGAGACCCATGCTTGGTTTGCATCTACTGAAGTATAAGGTGATGGGTCTAGAAATTCAGCCCTTAATTGGCTGATGTATTCTGGGTCTAAGGCATCCTGTGCCTCCCAGGGCCTGTGGCTGTATTTCACACGTGTAAATGCCTGGTAGACATTAAGAAGGGAAGATATTTAGGATTTACAAATGATGTGGAGCCTACTGAGGCTTTTGACACCCTAGGAGAAAGGTGGTCCGAAGGCAATGCTTTTGCAGTGGAAAAAGGACTTGCTTGTTCTTTCATCTCTTTTCTCTGAACAGCATTGATGTGATGTAAAAGTTCAAATTCATCGCAGCAACCACTCCTACAGCTCTGCAATTGAGCAGGACTTCTCTAAAAGGATGGGTTATTTCCCTGATATGGAAGACACAGGGCAGTGGCATGTGCTCTGCTCCTATAAGCCCCACGCAGGCCTTACAGGTACATACAAACTTTTACACTGGCAGATAGTGATAGGATGTGGTTTTAAACTAAAAAGGTAGAGATTTAGATTAGCTTTTAGGAAGAAATTCTTTACTCAGAGGGTGATGAGGCACTGGAACAGGTTGCCCAGAGAAGCCGTGGCTACCCCATTCCTGGCAGTGTTCAAGGCCAGGTTGGAAGGGTCCCTGAGCGACCGGATCTAGTGGATGGGGTGTTGGAACTAGGTGATCTCACAGGTCACTTCAACCCGAGCCTTTCTGTGATGATTCTGTGATTCTGTAACATGGGAAGGTCACTCAACATCTGGATTTTATTTTATTTTTCCTAACATTATGTATGAGAGAAATGTTATGAGCTCAGAATCACACTCTCAGCTCCTACAATCAAGTTACTAAGTACAACTGGCCGTTTCATTATTGCATATACAAATACCTAATTTGAGCTTGCAGTCACATCTCTTATTTCTGTGCAATTAGGTGTGCATGTTTTATAAAGCCAGACCTCTTAAAAAAGTAGACAAAGCCTGCTGTAATTTACAGTTTGGTGAACCAGTTACTCCATGCCTTTATTTTAAAAAAAAAAAAAAAAAAAAAAGGAGAGAAGAGATAAAGCACATTCTTGAAGGGAGGCTGTGAAGCTCAGTTTCTTAATATTTGATAATTACCTTCAGGTAGCAAAGAGAAAAATGCAGTAAGACACATGCAGTGTTATGACTTGCACTGACTAAAAGAAGCATGTGCCAAGAATATGATGTACTGAAAATGCCTGTTACTGTTATAATGCCATCAGCCAGGATAGCTGTGAAGGATTTGTTTTTATGTCTTGGCCTTTAATTTCATCACGATTTTTAAAAATTCCCAGAGAGTGTTGCAGCTGCTCCAGCATTAACAGCCTTGAAATAGAAATGTGTTACTTAGCAAGATACAGCTGCAGAGGAGAGAAAAAAAAAATCCCAAACAACCCCAACATTTGGATTGATTAATCTGCCAAGATTGTTATTCCTATTTTAAATTAATGTTGTTTAAACTCAAATCTGTTTGCCCCCAAGCTATTTTATTTAGCCATGTTTTTCCTAAAGAGGTAACAATTTCTGTGATCTGCATAAAAAAATGAACACTGCCCAAACAGTTCAGCAGCTCCTCCAGCTTGCTGGCTCCTACTTGTTTCAATATCAGAATCTGAGCCACTGAGATTGCTCTCCTGAGGCTCTTTATCCACAGTGGTGTAAATAACTCTTCCTCCTTACTTTGCCCTTTCTGTAGATGTTTCCACCATCTTTGGCCTTTCCTAGGTACAGGGGATTTCATACCACTGTTATTAGAGGTTGGAAAAACAAAGTATTTGCACGTGTCCAGGTATAGAAGACCTAAGGGAGCAATAGGAGAAGTTCAGCAGTTCCCAGATTGATTATCACCCCCTCCAAGACTGCTGTTAGAGAGCATATTTCTGCTTCCTTTGCTTTCAGTGCCATGAAACCATTGCTATCTCATGAATTTACTAGAGACCTGCGCTGTGTGGGGCTTACATGAAAAAACCTTTCTGTAGCTCAGTGTCCCTTCCAGCACCCTACATAAGTACAAGGGAACTTTTCTAACAACTGTCATCTGAAAAAGGGGTCTCAGAGAGGGGTGGCCAATTTTTCCTTTCAGGATCTGCTGAGAGCCACGTGAGACCTGCAGTGAATTGAGGTAAGGAATCCTTTGCTTGCCAGGCAGGATGAGCCATGGTACTGGTCCCTGCTCAGCTGGTGGCCAGGCTCAGAGCAAAGCAGTCCTGCTAGGTCTGAACTTACCCCAGCCAGGAAGTGATCCCTCACCAATTTCTCCAGGGACCAACAGAGATGCCCTGACATTTCATGGCAAGTCTGCCTTTTTGCCTGCCCCACATCTAGAGATGCCAATGAAAATGACTCTGAGCAGACTTAAAGGTGCCTGACTCAAGTACCTTCCCCTCAGCTCCACCTCGGGGCTGGCCCTTCATGATTGGAGGTATGGAGAATATCTTCTGGAGGACGTCCGTTCTGCCATTGTCTGTGGTTGGAACCCCACACATGCTTTCAAATGTGGTACTGCTGAGAGGTGGTTAAGAGAGCAAACAAAAGAGTAAGAGAAAGCACCAGGCTGGGAAGGATTTTCCTTCCGGCGTGTCCTGTGAGAACTCATTCCGTAGTGCCTCCATCTGCAGGAAGATGAGGGGAACGTGACTCCTGCAAAACAAACTGTGCTACCACAGGGGTGTTCCTGGAAGCACAGCATGAGAGCGGGCAGTCCCAAAAAACAATGTTTCAGACCTCCTGACATGCTCTGATATCCAGGGGATTTCCTCCTGCAGGCTGTAATATTCATGGACTTTGGTGAACTGTTATTCCTTCTAGTCCTGTGGGACCATCTAATTTATAGAAAACTGAGAAAACAGGAAATCTGTGGCATTTCCCAGGCCTCTCACAGTTTTCATGCTGATGCTATAATTCCGTTTGCATGATCTAGAGAAAAATACATCTTTTGGTCAATCGATTATCATGTAGCATTTAATACCACTCATGTCATTGACTCCTATAGTCACGCATTGTGCAGCTGAGCGTGCTTTACCTGCAGCATACCACTTACAGAAATCCAGCTGGATTAATATTTTATTCCTTATTTAAGAAGAGCTACCCAAGGTTATCTTATTCTGTTGGGCTGTACTTTCCCCCTCTCTAAATATTTCCTCTGCCTTCATATTGTTTCAACTTTTTATTTGGCAGCTCTACATTTTTCTTCCAGCTAATTTATTCCTTGAAGTACCCCATCAGTTCTTTTAGTTTGTTCTTTGTTGATGACATTCATGCACCCTAGCTCAAGTAGGCTACAGCAGCTTTTTCTTGTTCTCTCAGAAGTTGCCTGAAGTACTTTAATAAGTCCTATAATCTCTTTTTCTTTGTAAAGAATGCAGATTCAGTTTACCTAACCTTCCCAGAAACTGCTGTGTGTCTGAGTCATATCTGTTGCCCTCTGGTACTTTTCCATAATATCCTTCCTTTATAAGGTGACCAGAAAGGCATACAGCGTCTCAAATGTGACCTCACATGTACTTAACCAATGCTACAATAATTTCCTGTAACTTATAATTGATACTGCAATATTAATGTTTCCCAGGATTTTGCAGAGCAGTGAGGTTACATTCCTTCTTTGAGGCTTCCCCCAAATGCACTCTTTCAAGTTGGCTGTCCCTCATGCTGGCCCAGAGTCTTCTGCTGTTAACCATATACTGCCACTGGCTCCTCATGCAAGCCTGGAGAAGGTGGTGGGAATCATGCTTCTCCTTACCCTTTCTGTACCACTGGCTGACACCCGTCTTAGACAAGTACAGCTGTCACTTTGTGTACATCCAGCTTCATGTTGAAGTGTTAATGCTGCAAAGGATCCTTTTCATTCCACCCTGTTCCCCAGGAGTGTGAATGTTTCCAGACTCCAGAGCTGCCTGTGCTGTGATGGCACTGAATTAAGTGTTTACTATTCCCTGGACATGAGATGATCTGAGTCTTCTTTTGAATCATTTATTGGATCTGACTGGTGGAGAATAAATGCACAGTAGCTCTAACAGTAAGGCAAGGAATAAGTAAGGGGAAACAATGAGAATTTACTGCATTTCAGTAGTTGTAGAAGTTCAATGTGAAGCAAACCTATGCTTGATGCCTTCTATAAAGTGCAGGGAATTCCTGACGACTCACATCCCAGAAAACTGTGTATTTCAAAGGATAAAATCTGGCTCTTTGCACTACAGAATGTATTGCTTTTTTTTTCGAGTGACTATTGGCTTTTTCAAGCCTGAGAGAATGATTCTATAAAGATAAAGAGTAGAACTTATGGCTTATTGTCATTCACCCTCACAGATATTAGACCAGGTATCTCTAACCTCAGCATTCTTGAAGGTAAATTTCAACATGGATAAAGGGAATCCCTTTCAGTTTTACAAAGTAATTGTGCACATTTACCTAGACACTCCAGACTGCAGGCTCCAAGTGCTATTAACCTACAAAGCAACTACTTGTGTGTACATGATGTGCTTTTCTGGCTTTCCTGCTTGAACAGTAAGCACACAATTATGCACCCGTACACACGGCCTCCTTTTATTCCTAGAATTGCATCCCTCGAGTAGACATTAAAGCAGGTATGATGCTAGTGCTGTAAAAAGCAGCTGGGCTGGCTTAAGAGGTACTGACTGAGGTTTTGCTCTTCCACAGTGAGTGTGACAGCACTGCAACCAGGTCACAGGTCTACAGCACCTACATAGGTGAAAATAAGATTTGTGCAGAGTATGATTGCAGCTCCCAGTCTATGATCACTTCATCCTGAAGTGTTACATAATTATCAGGAGGCCTGAGGTGACGGTAGAAAAGGACACTTAAGAGGTGGAAAAACGACCTGGGATCTGCTCAGACAAAGCAGTATCTGCTAATTAATTTCACTGGAACTCTGCACTACTCTAAGACTTTGAAGACTACTCCAAGCTACACAAGCCTTGCAGTAGCTAAGCAGGATTTCAGTGATTTCAATTCCCAGCATCGCGGAGTGGCTGAGGATGGCAGGCATCTCTGGAGATCCTGTAGTCCTTCCTTAGAACTGTTCCATCACATTCCTGGTGTGAAAGTTACCTCTTTGTTTAAATCACATTTCCTATATTTTAATTTGTGCCCATTGCCTCTTCTGCTGCCACTGGGCACCACTGAGAAGTCGTCTCTGTCTTCTTTACTTAACCCATCACATAACTGTACACACTTGTAAGACCCCTCTGAACTTTCCCTTCTCTGGGCTAAATAATTCTAGCTCTCTCAGCCTCTTCTTATATATATACACCATAGATTCTCTTATCCCTTTATCATTTTTATGTCCCCATCTACAAGTGGAGATACTGTTCCAGTGGCATCATCCCCATGCTTTGCTGGGGCCTCCTCAGAGCAGGTGGAGGGAGCACCTTCTGCATCACACACAAGCTTAACTAGGTCTCCTTAGGCTCCCTTATTAGATAGGAACAGACTGCAGTTCCTTTGTGTTTGTGATTTTGTGAACTAGTTTTGGATTTGCATAACCAGTTTGATTTTGTGAACCTTCTGTGAACTTCAACTATGCTTTCTTCAGGGATGACTCAAGATAAAACGATGCACACTTTTCTAGCTATATTTCTAGGAGCTGCAGACTGTCCATCAAAGCCTTGGCTGCCCCAGATGAATGCCCTTGGCTGGCCTGGATGGATAGACCTGCACTGACATGAGTGAGTGCTCAAGGAGCTGGGCTATGTTATTTTCTCCCTAACCTTCTCTCACTTTTTTCCCTAGCTCTCTTTCACAAACGTGATGTTGGTTTCTCTCTGACTATGCAGCATATCGCTCTCCCTTTTCTTCTCCCTTTTGTAAGATTTTCAGCCAGATCCTTAACTGCCCATTGCTCCACTGAGATCATTTTGGTTTTACTTCCCAGAGCAACACAATTCAAGGGAGCTGTGCCAATTTTTAACAATTGAGGATTTAGACCCCCTTTTTTTTCACCTCTTATTACAGCATCTCCCTTGTTCCCAGTCTTGGATATTCAAGTTCTATGATACTTGCTGCAAGAAAATCCTTCTCCCAGCAATCTCTTTGTGAATAATGGAACAAAACCTACCCGTGGATAACGCAGATACATTACTGGATCTGTCTGGCTTGTCCCTATATGGTCAACAGGCAGACCTGGCTCAGAGTGAGTTATGCCAGCCCACTTAGGAGACATGTTTTGTGCGATTTTTATGATTTTTTTCTGTAACTACCTGTCTTCAGCTCTTTAAAATAAGATTTTTTTTCCCCCCCTCATTAATTGTTCTGTGGCCTTTATGAAGAAAGTAAAGGAATATTATCTTTTTAAATCAAATTGATATTTAAAAGGTCTAATAAGTAGAAGTGTGATTTCAAAATTAAACACAATATTTCAGCTTTGTTTGCTGTGCTCAGTAAATATTTAATTAAATTCCAGACTGAGGTGGATTGATGGTTGGGAGGAGGGGGATATGAGTTGCCTTTGCACCCACAAAAGTCTTTTATTTGAAAGACTAAAGATTTTGTCCAGAGAGCAAGCCTTCAAAGGCTCTATGACACCACTGCAGTTGAAGAAACAGTGAATCATAACTCATAAATTAAAGCCACTTTCAACTAAACCTTGTGTTCACCTTACCTGCTCCTGGATCTGGCTAAAGGAGTGAGGGTAAAGGGCTGACTGTACCTCTGCCACTTGTGTACAAAACACCTGCTCTGATCTCTGGGGTCCTCCAGGCCCTGCTGACCCAATGCACAACTCTGCTGCTTTCCTATCATTCAGAGAGCAGAAAGTGAGATTTTCATTTGTTCAGCTCTGTGGGACCAGAACTTAGTGAATTCACATGATTCTTCATCATGTTTCTCATTCCTTTATTCTGGAACTCTCCCTGCTGCCAGTGTCAGTCTGACCCACTCTGGAGTTGTTATTATTTATCTTCTTCCAGTTGTGATGCCAGGCAAAGAGAGAGCCATCACAGTGCTGCCTGCTCTGGCCATAGCTGCTCACTGCTTGGAGGCTGGGAGTGCGCACCAGGGGGTTGGTTTGTGTTCTCAGCAATCCCAGGGAAGTATGAAGCAGGCCTTGGAGAAACAGTGTCACAGTCGATCTCTTTTTTGTTCTAGCACACCCACCATTTGTTCATCTCCAAAGTATATGAGTGTGAAAAAAAGATTGTAATTAACTCATTTGTTAAACACGCTATACATAGCTTCATAATGAGATCAGACCCCACTGAAACTAGACTGGAATCCTCCTATTCTAGAAAATAATTTTCATTCCAAGTCTATTCCTGGTTGATTTAGACCTATTTTTTCTTGTGCCAACCTTATTCTTCAATGTAAACAGTTATTCCCTATAAGGATATGCCTATAACAATGTCTTGATACACAGCAATCTGTTCCACCCTCTTCTCCTGACCTGTTCCAGTCTGAAACTCTGCCTTGAATAGGTTTGGCCAGGATTCCAAACCAAGTCTCAGGCCTTGTCTGATGACATCCATGGCTCCTTGCTTTCCCTGGAAATCTTTCACCCAGAACGTCTTAGTTTTTGCCATAGTATGTATTATGAGCTATGTTTCATTGCTGGCTCACAATCACTGAGTGGTCATATACAATATACCCATGTTTCTTTCCTTCTTAGTAATCTCTAGCTAATGAGCCAATGCTGACAGTAGGAGTTCTGTTACTGGTCTCTAAGTGCATGACTTCACACTGCTTAACTTTATTCCATTTCTGGTTTTTGAGTTCTTCCCACTTAATAAACTGATAGTTTTTTCTTTTCACTGACAATGCCTTTCAACTCTATGCATCTGTTAATCACTTCTGCATATACTGGCTCTTCATGCCAAGGTCATCAAAACACAGAAGATACAGAATGAGTTTGATTTCAAAAGCAGCTGTTGAGGGCTGACCCTAAGAAACCTCCTGCCAGAAATATCTTCTGCACAGAGGGGCAATTGCCTCATTCCCTTTAAGTAGTTTTTGCAAGTTCTCTTGCAATTTTAAAGCTGAACAATTGCTCCACTTAAATCCATATCCTTCTGTATTGTGTCATATTAGATGCATTGTTGAAGCCCAATTAGTGAAAAGCAGGTCATTGCCTTGAAAAGTAAAACTTTATATTGCAGTTGCTTTTAATTTCATGTCAATAGTTCTTCATTCTAAAATACACTCTTTAACCTTGCATAGCATAAAGGTCAGACTAACACCCTTCTCTGCTTGAAAAATGAGAAGTACCCAGAGTGTGCAGTTAGCCATGCATTCATATTGTGTATTGTTGACTATCTAGATGCAGTGTCAGCACTTAACAAGTAGGAATGAATCCTGTGTGCCAGAGCTACAACTGTCATCTTGAGAAAGTGACAGAAACAGGCAGAATAAGCTGGCATTAAATGCTAAATCATATGGCAGCTCATGAGCTCACCTTTCACCTCTGGGAAGCTGGCTTTAATAGAAATCCACTGCAAGGAGAAAAATCTGCCTTCAGCTCAACCCCTCTTCAGTTCTGCAAATCCTGGGCAGTTTGGGGTGTGCTGGGGGCTCCTGCAGGTGCTGCAGCTTGCATGGGACTGCTCTCTGGGGCACCTCTGATCCGAGAGCCTGTTGGACATCATGGCGCTTCAAAGCAGTACTTACAGGCTGGTGTACCTTACTCATCCAGGCTTTGGGAAGGGGTGAGGTAGGAGTTTTCCACCATACGAGGAAGTGTGTTTGTGTGCAGGGAGCCTCATTCTTCCCATGTGTACCCTGGGCAGCCCACTGTGAAGCTGAAAGTCACCATAGGCCTTGCACTGTGGTGGCTGGCAGGGCTGTGTGAGGAGCCAGGGCTGTGGGAGGCAAGGTGAGGATGCTTTGCCCCAACCTGTCACTCCATAATGCAGGGTTTGGGAGGACACTTGCCATTTCCTCATGTGCAATACCTGTGGGCTGTGGGGCAACTGCAGCAGAGAGGGAAGAGCTAACCATCAGGGATGAGTGTGCCCTCCAGGTTTTGAGCAAAAAAATGCCAACATAAAGCAGGAGTTACTACAAGGAAAGAGCTTTGCAACCTCATTCACTCCCCTTCATTTGTCTTGCATAGATGCTGGGTAAATTCACACACACAGACAGCAGCAATGCTGGTGTATACTCCTGACACTTGCTCTTTCCATCCCACCCAATCTCCTTCCATCATCTGCTGTACAGGAGTTCTGCGCCAAATTGATTCCGAAAAACAGTTGAGTTCCTCCGCTCTGCTCTTGCACAGCCAGCCTGGCCACTCTTGCCTGTCTCAGTCTCTCTTGCTGCCCAGGGCTACTATTTGGTCAATGCTGGATTGGCCTGTCACTTTTCCTTGCAGCCGAGTGACCTGCCCAGTCATTTCATGTTCTTATTTTCTGGATTACATTGTTCTCCTGAGTATGTTGCCTAACTTTCATGAAGTGCTGTCTCCCTTTCGGCCTTAGTTATTCCAAATATCAATCACTCCACAACCACCTTTACTGATATTAACCTTCTTCCTGTCTTCCAAATCAAAACCCATTTCTCACTTCCATATGTCGACACCAGCAACAAGCATCGATTAAATGTCTTTCATTTTTAAAGCACACAGCCTTGCTACCCTCGCTTATATCTTAATGCTTCCCATATGCTTCTCATCAGACTCTAAATTCCTCTGTTTGCTTCCTCTGAGAAGTCATTCTTCATTATAATAAGTTGCCCCAAGTAAATTTATTCATCATCTTTTTCCATGACAGCCACGTTCTTTCACTACGGGAAATTAAACACTGTACCATATGGCCAGAGCAGCAAACTTTAGTACTCACTTGCTCAATTGTTTTAACACTTTGCCGCCTTCGTACAACAGTCTGTTTGCCACTAGTGTGTCGGGCTTCTGCCTGACATATGCATTAGACACATTAATAGGAAGGAGGAAATTAAGTGGAGTTGACAATGTGAAGAAAGAACAGTATGAACCTATTAAGTTCCAAAAATTCACTATTTCTACTATTTTTCACTGAGTTGGGGACAAAAAAAAAAAGCCCCTTAAACTCATTCCTCTGAACACGCTGTATCATTAGCCTGCTGTGCTGCCATATGACACCTTTCAAAATCAGAACAATGTGAGAATTCAGAAGTCAGGGGACAGCATATACATGGCTTTGCTGTGCATCCCTTTTGTGAGGCTTGTATTGTCATTAGCTTTACTTTTCAAGCTGCTGTTGTTCCTGAAGCCACAATAAGTTCTGTCTAATTAATGACACACCATTGACTACTCCTAGAAGCTTAATTTTCTTCATGTTTGTCTTCAGAATTTGGCTCTTCTGACAGAAGCTTTTTGATAAATGTTGCATATTGCATTTAATAGTATAGGAGGAATAGAGCCTTCCTTCCCTGGAGTCCTTGAGCCTCTTCTGATGTTGACTCCTTGAATATCTTCCTTATCTATTTATGGATCTCTTCTCAGGAGGTAAAGAAAAAAATGTAAAAAAATTGGTGCTGAAGACAGTTGCAAGTTATATGTATTTTATTTCATTGCAGGAGCATGGAATCCTTTTGCTTTGGTCATTATCTATCTCTGGGCCAAATCTTAAGCTAGAAGGCAACACCCCTTCCTCTGCAATGGGTAAGACTTATAACTGCTTATGCCAGGGTTGAATTTGGCCCCTCTCTTCAAATTCCCTCCTGGTCATTTATTGCATTTCTAGTTTGGTCAGACAGCTAGGAAAAAAGTTGGTACATTCTGCTACACTGAGTTTCTATTCCTGATTGTGATTCACAGCTGGGAGTGATGTAAGAGCCAAGCATCCCGTGGTTGATGACTGCCGAGCTGCTTGGATGTGACTCTGCTCCCCGATACAAGAGGGGATGTGACTCACTGCTGATTGAGTCTCTGCAGGTGGGTTTCCTGTGGGTTTGTTGGTGGAGCACAGGCTGCTGGATGGAGCCACTGTGTGAGCTTGTGTAACTTTAGATTTCCCTGTGCCTGTTGCTCCAGCTCCCAGCTCTTTGGCTTTCTCATGATAGAGGAAGAACTTTTGTTCTACCACTTACCTCCATGTCCATGGTTGGAGCCTGGTGACGCCAGCAGTTGTGTGTGGAGCAGCTAGGGATAGTCTGAGCAAGGCACTGGGCACAGAGAGAGACGGAAAGATTAACAAGTCAGTGTGGCATGTGACTCTTGTGGGCCGGTGCTATTTGTACTCTGTCAAATATCCAACAGAGTTTTTTCTCAAAAAATGATGTTCTGAAATCATACAGTTTTGAAATGTTATGAAACTTTATTGATTTTTACTCTGCTGAACATGAAAAAAATAATAGCCTTGCCAGCATTATTCATGCATCAGGAAATACATCGTTTTGCATTATATCAATTCAGTGTTATCCTGTGGGAACTGAACTTTTCTACACTATTACTCCTGCTGTTGTAAGTTAAGTATTGACAACGTTCTCAGCAGTTGATGTGAGAGAAAAAAAATGTAATAATACAGCAAAAAGGCATTTTGCATCCTGCATGGGCTGCAGAAGGCACTGTGAATAACCTGTGATCTTAAGGAAAAATCAATGACAGTCTCTGAAAGCTCAAGATTGGTTTTTAAGGCTGTTGCCAGGGGGAAGGACTGGCTGGTGCTCCTGGAATTCCAGGCAGGTGTGGGCAGCTGCTCAAATGGCAGAAGTCCACAGAGTCCATTTGGGCTCTCTTTTTTTAAAAGCACCTGCTTTTGCCAAGATTGATGCAAGTTTAGAGCTCTGCTTATCTAATGTAAAATAACATTATCCAAGGATCTCCATTACATCTCTTCTTTCTGGATCCAATATTCAACACTGGTGTGTAACAACCAGTAAAATGAATACCTGAAATAAAATTTATAATAAGCAACAAAATGCAGCCTTTCAGAAGTACTTCCTGTACCTCCAGTAGTGATGATTTCATTCAGTGCAAGATTTTCTTTATACTAGTTTTTGTATTATCTCTATGGTTCAGTGTGCAGGGTTTCTGTATTATACATGCTGATAGATTGGGGAGCATGAAGAATCACAGGATTGCAAGGGAGGTCATCTGTTGTAGCCTTAGCCCAGAGGAAGGAAGGAAGCATTATCCTTCTGCCATTTTGACTCCTTGTAGTGGGGACTGTACAATCTCCCTGGTCCACCTATTCCAGTACTTTATGCCCATAGTGAGGACTCTTCCCAGTACCTTACCTAGGTGTGCCAGGCAGCAATTTTCAGTTTATTACCTCTCATTTTATCTTCCATAAGAAAACAGGTTATCCCTCTCATTGTGAACCAGACTTTTATGTATTGGACGACTGCTATCACACCCTCTCCAAGTCTCTTTTAGAATAAGCAGTCCCAATTTATGTCATCTTTCCCTGTATATCACATGTTTCTAGACATCTGATCATTCTTGGTTCTCTCCTTTCAGCTCTCTTCAACCAGTCTCTGTTTTCCTGAAAGCCTTTTCCTGGCATTCATGAAGACTTCACTCGAAGCAGTCAGAGAATAATATTTTCCTTTAAGTACTTTCCATGGATAAGTGAACAGGCTGCTAAATGGGCTCACATAGCTGTTCTCAAATTTAAAGTATAACCCTCTTTGAATAGCACCGGTCCAGTGAAAAAAGGAATCGCACAGCTCTGAACTGTGTTCATTCACCTGCAAAATGAGCTGCCATTACAACTAGAGACTCAATCTAAAGATATTTCTGAGTGAGTCAACATGAATACACATCCACATGAAATTAAATGAGTCCCCTGCGTGTGTGCCACTGAAGAGTCAAACAGAGACCAGGTGGGTTGGGGAGTTGGTGTGTTCAGTGCTGGCACAGCAGCTCTGAGCAGTATCGCCTTGCTGGCCATCGTGCCTGTGCAAAGCACATGGCAAACATCGCCCTGAAGTCCAAACAGCCCAAAGAGAAAGAGCAAGCACTGGTAGGATTTCACAAATGAGAGAGCCAAAACTTGGGAAAGGAATGATTTGCTCAGGATTGTTGTGGCAATAAAGTAATTGATACTTTCCTGAGCTCACCTCTTGCCATGTGCATGGGGCATTTTTTTTGCCATAAATGAATTTTTGTCCTGTCACTGGAGTTTGAGTGCTGCTATCTTCATGACCTTGAAGGCACCCAAAATAGAGTTTCTTCCATAGAATCTAATGAGCACACAGGAGGCAGATTGCCATGAAGGACAGCAGAGAAATGTGCTGTATCTATGTGTAATGTGTATAATTTTCTTTTAATTTTCTCTGGTTTTAGAGATACTGAGTTGTCAAAGGCAAGGCTGTGATATTACATGCAAAGATGAGATCATCTCCTTTTCTGCACTCTTAGTCTACACCTGTGCCAGCAATTTGGCATGAAATCCAATTTCTATTGATTTAAATGGATCAGCAGGGTTCCCCTCAGGCTGTCATAAAGCTCTAGGAGAGAGGGAATGCAAGTCAGAGGTTTTCGTACTTTGAATATTATGAATTTTTTGCTAGCAGGGATTTGAATGGCTCTTTCTCGGAGTCTCAGCTGGCTTTGAGAGGAGTTTCATCATTCCAGTGGGGCTCTGTTGAACCCTTTTTCCCTCTCTTCTTTCCCATACTACAGTCAACAGCTTAAACATTGCAGATGCTAAGGATCTTCTACCTCAAGTGTTTCAGAGTTATTTACAGCAGTCTGTGTGGAAGCAGCCTTGCCCTGGGAAAGAGGAAGAGCTGAGCAGCCACAAATGCTACAGGCCAGTTCCCTTGTATGTTCTTACAGCTTGTAGCTTCTGGCCCAGGCAGTTCAAGGTCTCCAGGAGACATCCAACTGGTCTACTACCATGCCCACTCCTAAGAAGGATAAGGAAGCCAGCTCATCATACAGCACACTAGGGATTCCGAAAGTTTGTTCTTCTCCCATGAGACCTTCAGGGATGATAGCCTTCCCTTTGTTTTTATTTCCAAAAACCATGTCATTCTTTTAGAAGGCATGCTTATCTGAAAATAAAGCTTCAAAATATTTCACTGTTCCATTGCAGTTTACCTAGCCCCTTCCAAACTTCCCAAGAAATCTGACAGGCACACTTCTGGGGTGTATTGGGAGCACTCAGAGTAGGGGCCCTTCCCCACAAGAAAGAATGCATGACTGAATTGCAGCCAGAGGATGAGACAGGAGAACAGCCACCTGCTGCAAAGCTCCAAGTCACCCAGCATGAGCCCACCCTCTCACCCTTGTTCCCATGCCATCTCCACATCCCCCAACCCTCACTCCTTCCCAGCTCCCAGAGTCTGCACAGCAGAAGTTAAATGCCTTGGGTTTTAGCAGTTGCAGTTTGAGAGAGGGACACGTATTTTGCAAGTTTTTCCAGGCTTGTGGTTTGCAGTGTATTCCCTCTGAGCATAATTAACTTAGGGAGGAAATGAATCTTCCAAAATAAGTCTTAGTGTGTTTAAAAGCTGTTCAGTTCAGTTAGCATTGCTCATGGTTTTGGAGTGTTGAGCAGCAGAAAAGATGGCATTTGGATGTGCTGCATTTCCCATCCAAACTGAGCACTGGTACAGGAATTGAAACAAGAAAACCTGAGTAGCCATAAAATGCCCACTGCAATCAGATTCCATACTAAGCTCTTGTTCCTCCAGCAAGGAACTTTTTCTTCTTTCTTTTTCCTTCTTT